>QNGE01004298.1:4913-30985 GCA_008508345.1 Paragonimus westermani
TATGTGGTGTGTTGGTGGACCCACAAGTGGTGCGGCGCAAGCCAGCTGCGGTGATGGTTAAGTGCAGGGGTTTTTTGGCTTGGGTCACTGTGACAGGTTAATCCGAATCTGATGCCGCCAACCGTGATGTGTTGTGTGATAGTCGATTTCGTAAAAATGTCTGTCGCAATATTAGTCACGGGTTCGACAAATGTGGAACGGCAGTGGCCTGAGTGACGGTAAACAAGCTCGATCTGTCAGAAATTCAGCGGCCTTCTTCTTAAAGAACTAACTGTGTTTGCCTCAACGATTGTTATTGGGCCACATACATGGTCATTTTGGGCTGTCCCGTTAGATTTTACGTTAAGCAACGATGACTTGAGAAATTTGGTTGCTGAAATCTGACACGCGTGCAAACAGGTTATTTCACTCATCACCCTTTGTGAACATGGTCGATGTAGTATCAGATCGCCAATTCTAATTGGTCAGCGAGGACCGTCCACAAATTCGATTGCACCGGCTTATGTTTGAGCTCTGATTGTTCTTTGTTCGGCTAAGACCACCGATGTAGCCTCACTGCATGGTTCAATTTTCGACGAACCGGTCCAATTCTGCTTGTTCATGGCACCTCATGGTATGCAACACGCACCCATATTTTGACTGAAATGTTTCCTCTCAAAGCTACCCAATGTCGGAAAGTCTATTGCATAAAGGCTCGCACATGCAGAATTGTTGCATGTTCTGCTGCATTCTGAAAGCAAACAAAACATGTATAACTAAAGATTAATTTACTGTCCTGCTGAAAATGCCCCCTCTACTTATACAGACATTATTTTAGTGTAATCTTAACGAATGCAAAGTATAAGCTAAATGTTGGTGGTTGCACACTTTAGTGTGCATTGCCGATTAATATACCAGGGAATGGGGTGAGGTCAGTTAGATTATTTGCACCCAAAGTTAGTTTTGGTATCTTCGAGCACGATGTTTCCTGTTTTTCATTTATACTGTTTCATACACTGTGTCCAGTGGAACGACTGATTCGGCTCGATTCCTGGAAAAACTGAATGTTTGCGTGCAAGTGGTGTGAAATCGAATGTCGTTTACCCATTTTTGTTGTTCTGAAAACATGCGTCCACAAGGTAAATAACTGATGGATGGTCATAGTTTCTAAAGCTAAACTTCACTAGTGAAAACGCAACCAAGCACACACTACGAATAACAGTTACTTAACAACACTGATTGCATTTGTAGTTTTAATTGAGACGGCGGACCCGCGATTGCGTAACCGTTGTGTACCTCGTTAAAATGTGGGGCAGTGTGCGATATGGCTAGTATTTTCGGTGACCTTTTACCCTACAATCCGAAATACAAAAGCGACATCGATAAACAACCGTGTTCATTCATGGTGCACCGGACACGGTTGGCAATCCCAGTGACTCCGACACCGCATGTGCCTGTACAATCCTGTCTCTCACACCCTCCCCCTACCGTACACACTATCCCACTCGTGGTTTGGAACTGTTATTGGTCATGATCACGGTCAAACCAAAAGCCACCATGCCCTCAGACATGTTGAAAGGATTACAGGTTTAAAACACAAAGACAACATCTTCGCTCCCGGACCGGTGGACACGAGCTAAGCGCAACGCGGTCGCACCGAGAGGACTTCGGCTTCGAAGATTGTACAGTTTCACCCAACAGAGGAATTACAAGTCAAGGATTACGCTCACATCAACCCATCTCTCCGACACACCCTGCACTTCACTGCTTGTTCAACGAGTGATCTACAGCAATCATTTCTACAGTGCTACAAGATTTTGCTACGTCCAAACACTTTGTTTTCTAGCTTGTTGTTCGTTTATATATGTTACACTGTTAGTTACATGTTATATATACGTGTTTTTATTGGCGTCGATATCTTTTCGTTATAAGTAACTTGCACACCAATACCTGGTGAACCCGACGTGACTTTAACCTTATATCTATCATTCTTTTCACTAGTATATGTGCTGGGATGGCTGTTTGCGAGATACAGTGTCTACCACTCCAATCAGACCGTGTTCTAATTCCTCGACACTTACACCAAACTTAATCTCAGTCAGTTTACATCTGCCACCATTTTGGCATCATGATGCACGCATACGGTTTGCACAAGTTCAGGCCCAGTTTGCTTTGCGGGGCATCACTCAAGAATGAGCAATATACTATCACGTCCTAGCAGTGTTACCGCCAGAAACTGTTACTAATTTAAAGGGTATTCTGGAATCACCTGAAACAGACTGTCCATATAAACAACTTTGGGATACGATAATCAACCGTACTACGCCTTCTGAACAGAAACGCTTAAAACCGTTACTTAGTAACGAGCCTATTAGTGACCGCATCCCGTCTCAGTTGTTTGCACAGATCTTCCTTAAGCGCCTGTCCGTTTCTGTGCAATGCATTCTCGCACCCACTTGCGGTACAGTTCCTATAATAACTCAGATTGCCAGCATGGTCGATAGAATCCTGGAAACACAAACATATGATGGTAATTCCATTCATCCAATCCCATCAAACGATCAGCTTCATGAACAGCTCGCTGCTCTCACTGAACAAGTTAGTCAACTACGTTTGTCTCACACGAACAAACTCAATCATCTTACAAAAGATCACTCCCGCCAGCGCTCCAGATCTATATCGCCAAGTCAAAATGACAGTTTTTGTTGGTATCAAAAAACGTTTGATCATTTTGCATACAGATGTACTCCACCGTGCGAAATCAGAATGTGTATCGGTGAGTCCGCAAACGATGTGTTCGACTGACGTTGTCTCCACTTTTACTAACGTTCCTGTTCGTGGGACAGTTGAGATTCTCTGTGGTTTTATTTCTAGCCAAAATCGTGGTTTAGTTAATCCACTTGGATCCCATAAAGATCTCAACTTACTGTGTACAGAAAACATCGAGTTCAATTTTAAGGGATTTTCTTAAAAACAAACGGACGGAGTGGCAATGGGTGGTCCGTTAGGCCCAACATTAGCCGATATCTTCATGGGAATGATGGAACGGCAAGTCTCAATTGCCAACGCCTTATTGTACAAAGGGTATGTTGATGATATTTTGAATTTTACGGATATTGATCACTTTGATTTGTTTTCTAACCTTCTTCAGTCTATTCACTCGAGCCTATCCTTGTCTCAGGAAACTGAATCAAACGGCAATTTAGCTTCCTTAGACGTATTCACCACTCAACTGCCTTAATCTCGTATCACTTTTGATCAGTAACTTCTCTTAATTTTACTCGACATGATATATAATTTTGCCAGCCTAAGATGAGAATTCGTTGAAAACAGTTCTGTTCACTAAAACCAAAATTGCTCTACATGATTTCCATGGGAATTTTCAATCATTTGGGGTATACAAAGGACACCTCGACGGCTGAACAACGCAAGCAGTACTTGAAGTTTAGCACCAAACTTGCGCAGGCAATAACAACTGTTCTGTTTCTATCCGAATGTTTTGATAAGGATGAATTCCGTTCAGTTTGTTCGTCGTAACCGAATCCAGCTAACCAGTAAGTCACTGAAACGATATGCACGGAATGAACAGGAGACATATACTTCCCGGTAAGCTGAATTCGAACGTAGTCAAACCCAAAGTTATCATATGGTTCAGAACGTACCAGAATTGGAACGAAACGCCTTCGAGTCCTATGTGCAGAAGATTGCAGAAAGGTCAGCCGAGAGGAAGCGGACAAATCTACTCCTGAGAGTCAGTCCGAAGAAGCCGCAGATAAAATTCCCTGAACAACCGGAGCAGTATGTTCATAATTTTTGCTCTCTGACATTCAGTACAAGGCTGACTGAAATCTTGTCACTGGGTCCAACATTCTGTTATCCCGTTGATAAATGTAGGCAACTTGACATTGAGGTTCAGTTCAGTTGCAGGAATTATGTCCGTCTTCCGAACTGAATTCTGAACGTTTCACATCCACTCTCGTTAATGCTTGCTACAAATACCTAGGTCGTAGAAGCTCAACTTATGGATTGCTGACAGTCCCATGTAGAGCAGTCCACTGCAATGAAAATCAACCAGTCGATTTTGATATCAAGACCAGATAAGGGGGCCGGAATTGTTCTGATGAATAGGGGCGATTACATTTCAAAAAATGATGAGTAATCTGTCCGACAGAACGAAAGTTCAGAAAGAGAATTCCGAGAGCGATAAGACAATGACAATAGAAAAAGGGTTCTACTTTGGAAAAGAAACTGATGACCACATGTCATTTTTGGACGTAGCAGTAACGCGCAGATTCGATGGATCGTTGCAGTGAGGTGTATATAGAATGAAAACCTGGAGTGGGCAATATCTACACTTACACAGTTATTTGCCGATTAGTCTGAAGAGGTGCCTTGTACGCTGCTTGACAAATAGGGCAAACAGAATCTGTACGGAAGATACGATAGAATGGGAGCTAAGCATGATACAGAACATTCTTTCTAGTGATGCCTATCCTGAGGAATTCACTATCAGAAACATGCAAGAGAGACCGATGCAAGCCCCAATTAACACAGTTGATAAGAGAGTGAGATCTACATAAGTTTGCGGTTCAAAGGTGACGCAACAGCCTAGCTGATAATACGTCAACTGACTGATGCGATTGGCAGCACATACTATACCGCATGTCCCGCCGTAACCTTCCACCCAAAATGGACGATGCCACCTAATCTGAAAGATAGTAAGCCTAACAGTGCTACCTCATTATTGATTTATTCATTTGACTGTTCATATGGTTCGGCATCGATTGGTCGCACCATTAAGTGTTTATTAGAAAGAATTCGTTAACACTGTTAGGCAAGGCTTCGTTCCAGAATGACAGAGATCATTAATTCATCCATTCTGGCCCACCTAGTTGACTGTGACCGACACACACGGATAGGGCGTTCCACATCGTCTGCCGTGCCCGGCCTCCGCGTCACGAAAGTCCCAGTGGCGTATCTTGTCTATAGCCGAGGCGGTCGCAATCCGATTACGTTAACCGGATTTGTGTGTTCAAAAACAGTTCGTTCACACCTCACGATCACCGTGGCCAAACAAATACACTCGGTTCACGAGGCAATTTGATCTCGTCCCCCCGACTCACCCCAATTAACACTGACTTCCTAAAACCTCCCTCCCTTTTGAGAATAACCAAAACCAAGTCGTGTTTTGGTATTGATATGTTCGCCGAGCTTGGCATTTAGGTTGCAAACGTTTCATCACCAGGCGAGGTGACCTCATCAGTGCGTAAGTGTTTCAGCGTATATGTATTCAAAATATACGCTGATGATGTCACCTCGCCTGGTGATGAAACGTTTGCAACCTAAATGCCAAGCTCGGCGAACATATCAATACCAAAACCATCAACCCGAGCTACAAACAACACCACCACTGTTCCCAACCATCATAATTCATGTTTGTTTTTTACCTAATCATTTTATCCTCGTACCATTTTTGATCGATAACTTTCCTTATTGCTGCTTACTTTGATAATTAATTGTGTCAGCCTAACATGAGAATTTATCAGAAACAGTTCTGTTCGCTGAAACCAAAATTTCTCACCACCAGTCGTGAGGATGAGGCGTTGCACCGATCGGGCCATCAGAAAGCAACATGGGGTGAAAAATATCGTCAATTTTCAGCTTTGTCCCGATAGCATACTGGCGGGGTTTGGTCATTGCCTTTTTACATATGGCCAGACATAGTTGCACCCTTGACAGGGTTCAGATGGAACAAGAGACGCTGTGAAAAACATCATTGATAAGAAAACAGATATCCAGAAAATTTCATAGGCATTCACAACATGGTAAGCAAGTGCAATGAGCCAGTTCAGATAACTAAGAAGGAAGATATATTTCGATTTCTGCAATTCGAAGGGTATCGTCTGGCAAACAACTCCAGGCACAGACTAGAGTCTGCCGTATCCCGTACGTATATAGCTGCCTAGTTACGCTTGGTTCAACTACCGAATGACAAGGTCTACACAAATGCGAACGCAGTTTTTGACTATTCTGTCTCTCACCTTGTCTACCAGTCCACTTGCAGTTGCGATGACATTTATGTAGGCAGAACAAACCAACAGCTATCTCAACGAGTGGCAGAATAATTCAAGTTACAACAATCTAGAACCGATGAATCCGTCGCTCAAAACCCCGCACCATCGATAGCCAGACACCTCATGATAACAGGTCACCAGGTTAGTCCAATTAGATCATTCAGAATACTCTTACGCTATCAGAACCCGAAGCTACAGGTCTTTCGCGAAGCTATGCGTATTAGAACTCGCCAGCAGGCTTTATGTGCATAAAAGTGTTTTAAGCAACCCATAGGGTTGCTACGGTGGTGCTGACATAATACGTGGTGTGATTGAATGCGTGTCTATACCCTGTCTATTTCTATCTGTCTGTTATATATAAATTGCGATTGTTGAGAGTAAACGAAATGTTGACATGTCACAACATGTCCTCTTTTTACACTGACGAAGTTGTTCGAGCGACATCGGGGTTGGCTGAATCTATCGAAAGAATGTATTGTAATTGAACATTTTGGTCCTAACATCCATTTTGAAAAATGTAGTTACACTGTGTGCTTGATCAGAAAGCGCCAATCTAAAAACTGAGAAAATATTACAGAAGGTGCTGAAGAAATCAATTTGTCATGAAATTTTGTTCAAAACTGATCGATTTGCCAAACAAATGTAACACTATTGTCTAGTAAACTCAGTAAGCAAACAAGCTGTGTGTGCAACTTGTTCTGCACATGACCTCCCGTGGATGCGGCAATCACCGAAGACCACAAGATCTACAGTTTTTCGTGCGCTAGTGATCCTGAAAGTGTTTGTCTTGCTTATAACCGACTGTGTGAGTTTGAGACATACGTCGGTTCGCGCGCGTTTACTGCAATATAGTCGGACGGACGATACTTATCAGCGTACCACGCAAAGGGGGCCGAACCTTCCCGACTAGCGGTCTCACGATTCGGGTGTGTATACGTCATACTGCCTGACTGGTTTATGAGAATACAGGGTAGTCCTTGTTCCTAAGTTCATTGTTTCTGTCGAGTATAACAAGTGCACCATAGATGCAATTCAGCTGAAATCGTGTAGTCGGCAGGTCTCATTTGGGAGCTGGAAGAGTGGACGGACAGTCGGAGCTTCATTCAAACGGCTGTCAGCGTGTTAATTCTGATAGAACGAAACACGATACACTTGACAGTCCAAATCTCTCAAGTGTGCAATGCAACACTTGATTACAGTATGTTGGCGAACCGTTCGAATGTACAGGCCACTATTCCTACGGGCCTATCAATTCCAGTTAGCCCTAGCACTTGATTGTCACAGCCCGCCAACTCAAGCATTTTTGTGTACTATTGTTAACAGTGTGACAATGTTCCTCCATTGGCTTTCTGTCCGTGTTGGATAGCTGCATACATGTGACTGAATACTTCAACTCTGGATCGGACTCATGCATCACATCTGGTACGTTGTGGGTTACAAATCATGTGATTTGGAATGAACGTGGGTGACACTATGGCAAGTGTGATTCATTCGAGTGTGTGACAGGTGATTCTGGAGAACGTTGCCTTCTGCTACGACTGAGACCATGGTGATTTTGACCTGCTAGATTTCCCGAGGAAGCGGACTCAGCACTATGTATTGTAAGGCTTTTGTGGATAGAATACAATTAGTTATCTAAAATGCATTCCCTCAAAATTAGCGTTTGTGAGCGGAGAGATTAGAAAACAGAACACTTCATTTTGGTTCTTGGTTATGATGCACGAGGAATCTAGGTGATGTTGGACGTTTATAATCAGGCTAAATAGTGGGGTATATCATTTGCATTGTTTTAGTGTGCATGTTTCAGTTGCTTTTGCGAACATTTCTGATACAGCTCTGATTCGGTCTGTTGTGCATATTTCTGTATGAGGTTAATCCGCTCGCAGATTGCTCATCATCATGTTGCATGAGACAATTCGCAAAATTTAAGAAGTGTTTATTTTTTGAGATATTTTAGTTATCTCTTTGCCTCCACTTAATTTGGTAAGTCTAGACATGACATTGATTACACTTCACGTCATTGTTCCGTGTTAATAGTTTTGTGTGTTTAGTATGGTTTTTAGGCGTGTGTGTCTGATCACAGACATTGTGTAGGTTGAACAAACTTCTTGTGGAAACAGTGGTAAGGAATGCGTAATCTGACTGCAGTCTGATCGGTGGTCAAAAATTGTGCTGACACACTCGACTTCAGTGAAGGAGTAGTGATGAAGATGTTTGCGTGTGAAACGGAAAATAACTTTGATGAACACAATTGGATTTTGGAAAGAATGAGAGCCAGGAGTACATTCCTTGCGTGTATTCATGGTCAACATCCCACCACAATTGTCTAGTGGATATAGTAATAATTGCAACAAATTTAAGCCCGACCCCGTACAACATAACCGAATACGCTTTGACGGACTCACCATTTGACAATGTACCAAACATATTAAACCAAATACAACAAGGACACCCATTAGTGTCATTTTGGTGGTCAGAGACATGCAATCATTTTTGTGATTGCTGCCGCCGTAACTCTGATCTACGAACCTTATTGAAACTGAAATAAACGGAACTGATGCTGCATACATGCATCACTGAATGCAACGTTCGTCGTCTTCTGTTTCCTGTGGTAGGATTTACGGTTGAGGTGAGCTGGTTACAACTACCTCATCGAGAGCAACAACCACGAATACCGATCATGTGCTTCAGGTGAAAGCTGATCATCGCACACAATGTCGCATATTTTCTACCAGTAGTTGTGTTGTGCAGCTTCGCAAACTTTTGTTTTGACAGAACCGTAGGGACGCTAAAAAACTGATGTTGAAAACAACACTAGATTAACGTCTGGTAAACAAAAATCAGCGGACAAGAACCGTAGTAACTTCTACCGTAAAAAAAGTTTTCAACCAGATCAGAAAATCGGTGTTACACAACCGTTTACTACCCTGATGATTGTCTATAGAGAAACGGTTTTGTAAGTATTGTGAAAGTTCACTGATCATGTGCTGACAATTTGTACTATACAATCAAATGCAACTAAAGGTTATTCTTGATTTACCGTACATTCCGTTGTGAGTATCATCAATGATCCAGATCGATACGCACTTCGTCAATCCACTTACTATTAATCGGTTTTATGGTTCTACTGATGACGCGTTTACTGTGGAGATTATTCTACAGACAGTTTATCCGTATGGTTATCGGCATGTTCCGACTGCCATTTTACGACTGCTAGGCTGCTGAACACAGTATGTTGTCTCCTTCAGCTCTGCTAACCCTAACGCCTAACTGGGCTTCACTGAATCAGTCTGGGACCTTATCGACATGGTCTCATTCCCCCTGTTATTAAAGCTACACCACTCGGTACCAACAGAAGATTCAAGTCGATTTTTTATCCGATTTTTGCTAGACTTACTTAGATATGTCGAACATTCGCAATCCAGTAACGTCACTTTTTCAGTATCCATCAGCCTTCTTCTGCTGGCTACAGATTTTAGTGAACAAAGCGGAAAGCACTTCATCTAAAAGCGCAACTCCTGCAACACTGTCTGAGTGAACAGTTTTGTCCGTTTTATCCTGGGTATCCTTTCTCTCTCTTTATGTTGTGGTTGTGATGATTCATTGGCTATCCACTTCGTCACTGCGGTGACGCAGGCTATACTGTTCACGATCATTCAAAGCCTACTTGCGTCACTCAAGCTTGTTACTCATTTTCATCCCCTGGTTGATTAGAGTTGGTGCAAATACAAGTTGTTAAACCAACCGTCTCCTTTGTTCAATCGATAAACATTCTCGCACAGCTCTCTAACATTGAAGGTAACATCTTTTAAATTATACACATAGAGGATTTTCAGCCTATTCCAACGGGAAATGCTTCATAAGCTCAGATTTGTTTCTTGAAGCAAATGTTATACACATTTTTTAGGGGAGATTTGGGATGAATAATTACCTCTCTCCAACTCTCTTTCCGCTCCGATAGCATACGATGGTTCAAAAAACGTACAGTGACGAGAAGGTCTACAGGCATTGCACAAGGCCACATCTAGCACACTGGAACACGTGGCAGTCCGTGAATGTGTTCATACAGTGCTGTTTTTGTCTGTCATTGTCTGGCCGATCTAAGGCACGCAGTAGTGTCATCATTGGAGGTTAGGCTAACCGTCTGGTCGATGGCCAACCGACCAAAATGCACCAGGTTTCAATCGTTGTTCCCGCGTCACGAAGTAAATGTGGTGACCACCAGCGGCTCCTCAACCAGAACATGAGTGTGTACAGCGAGGCAAATGTTGAATTCTACTGCGTCGTATGATTTTGTCTCATTCACATATGTTTCACGTTTTAATTCGCCTTCACACAGAAAGTAGACAGTGGACCCATGAGCGATAAACCATGTGCACGATTGAAATCAGCCAATAAATACCGTGTAACATTCTTACCGTACACGTAGTGCCTGATGAGACAGAAGTTATCGACGATGTGATATAGTTCACTGGTCTATAGTTTGAGCATGAATATGTTTGCGAGTATCGAAACTAACGGGCAGCTCATTACTACACGATCTCTAACTTCGTCCACAGAACTTTCAATTGATTTGAAACTGAACGCTTGATGTGCAGAATAAAAATAACTTCTTTAGTTTCGCCATGGAAATATCGACGTCCATGGGGTTTGTTTCCGATGTAAGCGCAAAGCTAATCAATAGTTTCTCTTAACTGTAAGTTTGTGAATAACGAGGTTATGCGTGAACAAATCATTCTGTGATTCCTGTCATTCACTGAATCAATCGCGCCGACGAATTCAGAAGTGTCTGTCAATCTGAGTTACGGGCAGGTGTACATATCGAAAACCGGTCTTAAGAGTAATCCATCTCTGTGAAATCTAGTGATGACACAGAAGATGAATGACCGTCTTCGTTGGTGCGTGCGAAAATCAGATGTGATTGTTCCACCTCAGAGAGGAACCTGGTGGTTTCACCTCTACGACCTATTGTGAATTCTGCTCTAGTTAACTCCACCCTACTTATATGTTCACAGTAGTATACTTTCATATGCGACGCCCGCCTGCATTATCCGTACTTACTCCCAACTGCTACGCCTACTGATGAGTGGTAGGGAATTTAGTTTTTCATACAGACTGAACATAACCCAGAAGCTATTGCAGCTGTCATATTTCAGTCGGCCTCTTTCAAGGAGAATCACTAGACTCGAATTTCGCTCTTGTCAGATCCCGTCAACAGTACATAACCCTCTCTTGCCGTGACCGGGATTAGAACTCCAGCCAGGCTTTCATGAGAACACCGTGTTCACCACTAGCGCCACTGGCCTCACACCAGGCGTGAGCGGATTATCCTATATGAGCGCTCAACTATATTCGCTTGTGAGTAACAATCAGTTTGTCCGATCGTCTCGAGAGGAGACATAGTTGTCGTCCTGTCAACTACAATTGATGACGTGAATATGCACTACTGACGTGCACTAATGACAGCGAAACGTTAGCATTTAGTTGATTTCCGTATCGACCGTAAAGAACTAAACTAGTGAATTTTATTACCTAGATTCCGTCCCCTACCGCAGTGTGGTACATTTGTTTATCTGAATAACAGTAATTCGCCACTTCTGCTACCGCCAGAATTAATTGAATGATTGGTCACGATTTTGCTGTACTATTATATCCGTTTGTAAATCTGGTGGCAAATTACTGTATATTTAAGTTGTTTATTGTTGTACTTGTAGAACCATGTTTGATATGCATATATGTATCTTAAAATGAGCAGGGAGAGGATTTTATATATATATATATATATATATATATATATATATATATACATCGAACGTGGTTTTACGAACAAAGTGATAATCTGTTACACATATGCCCAGCCCAGACAGGTATAGTAGAACGCAAAATCCAATTCTCTTGCTGATCTAACACTTATCATTTTCCCTCTTCGTAAACTTTGAACTGTCGTACAACGGTAGGTGACAACTTGTCGACATGATCTGTTTTAGTTAAAAGAACAAAACCGGATCCGTTATCTGATTTCGTCCATAGAATATTCGTATCAGTTTGCAGCTTCTTTCTGGAGTCTAAATTTTTAGGCACTCATGGATTGCAATTCAGGTCATTCTTATGTTGCATCCAGGTTACTGTCCCCACAGCATGTTGATATGATTGACTGCTCCAGCTGTTTAATATTTCGTGAATCGCTTTGGAAATTTCATTGATCAGTGCAGCCATACCAAATTCTCGTAGAGAAGTGGGATTGCTATGAGCTTGGACGTTCCGATCTCAGTTTCTGTAGGTCCACAATATACGTGTTATCTTATATAATTGTCACGTGTACAATTAACAATCGACCGGACAGTGAGCTGTTCCAGAAGTGAAAAACACGAGCCATCATGGCACTTTTTGCGATTCAGGTCACAGAGTGTGACTTAATCTACTTTATAGCTTCATTCGTTCAGTCGAACAAAGATGTTATTAAAACGTTCAAACTGTTCGAATGCACTACTAAAACAATACGCTTTGAAAAACAATCTGCTCCATACAGCATAATATGCTCACGGAACTCACAGTTACCATACAATCACTGCACTAATTGGAAAACAGAATGATTGTGCCAATTCAGGACTGTGCGCTTATCCCATTCAATACAACACAGACGGGGACAGAAGGTGGTCGAGTGAGTTTTCCATGCTCTACGAGTTCTCGGTCATTTGTTTTGAAGTTGTGTCGTTTGTTTTTTTCCTATAGAACGAAGTGTGTATAAAGACAAGTAGAGACGCTCATCACGATATTCCTGCGACTGACTTTGGTTTTTATTGTCTCTAACTAAAGTCACTTATCAGTCGGACACAAACGAGTAAGTTTGATACCAAGTTTATAATACCCCTTCAACAAGTCACCCACCGCTCGTCATACCGTTTCATCACAGCTACGGTGAAGATCACAGCAGCGTATGATGTAGACCGGTGGTGAACTTGTTCAAATCAAGTAGACGTATGGAGTGAAACTGTTCCGCAGTCAATCCCCGACACACGCCACCAAATCCACGTGAGGCCGCTATCACGCACGGTCAACGGATTGCAGAAATCATTTAAAAAAGCGGTTGATCTACAAACATTATTGTTCCAGAGGGCAGGCGTTCTTGGGTGGGCTTATCTCTTCCTAAGAATAGTTTAGCCGATGTGGCCTGGCTAATGTGACTGCAAAGCACTGAGTCTTACAACCAGTGTTTGCATGGGTAAGTCGGCGTTTGATCCAGATCTCATAGTCCATTCACAGGTTGGCTCTACTGGGACTCTGTGCATCAAAAATTACATCTGATTACCTATACTCGTCATTAAATAATGTATTAATTCATTGCGTGTTGTACGACTTGAGTTTCGTAGGATCCAGCTTTCGACTTATTGAAAACTCACTGCTTGTTTTACTGTGTTTGTTCGCGTCAAATCTGTTAATGCTTGGACCCAACAGAGATTCACTGAGACAGCTATCACTTGCGGCGGCTATGGGCACAAAATATCCGTGCAAAACGGTACACAATATTGTCAGTGCCAGAAGTGCTACCAGTTCCATTGCACTGACGTCAACGAAGATCAGTACAAGCAGCTGACTTCTTCATCTTTCTCTTTAACCTGCATGAGCTCTCGGTCAAACGACAACAAACGCATCACTTTGTCTCTGGCTAGTCACGCACGCATCATGAAACGTGAAATGACGCAGAAAACGTGTGGCTGCAAATGGAAGACTCTTTTTAAATCTGTCGTATTTCTTCCACAGTCAAGCAGAATTAACGTGAAATGAAGCTGGAACGAGCATAATAGGTTTACCCTCCCTGGCGTTGTGGTTACTAAGATGGCAATTGCCCTGTCAGCGGCACATATAGAGCAGTCTGCAGTGAAAATGAAGTGAAAAGCTCCCAGAGGAAAAAGTGTTGTTTTAAAGTGGCACGTCCCCACAACCTCTTTTTCAAATGAACTGGCCAAGTCAGCCTTGGCAGTTCCTTTCCCCCCGGATATCACAAACCTCGTGCTCGCAAGCAGGTTACGCAACAAATCAACCAAAAATCAACTTGACCTTTTGGTGACCTTAACTGCCATCGTCAGTCTTGAGAAAGCGCTCAGAAAAGCAGTGGTTTCGAAATCCACCAACGGTAACCTAAAGGTGCCTATAGATCGTCCTCTGTAAGAGAGATAAGCATGAGTAGCGGGCTAAAACCGAAGCACAGATCATGGCCGACCACACGTTACAATTGACATCAACGTTTTAGTTTCTGCTCCCAAATTGTCCATTCAGGTTCCTGTAGTAGGAAGCAGAGTTTCTGCGTCTCTAGATAGCCATCCAAATATCGACCCTTAAAGCACATGTACATGTGTTGTGGGCACTGGGACTGCTCGGACTCCGTCTTCCGCGTTATCCGCCCTAAAGTCTACCAGAGACCAGTGCATAGTACTCTTTCTTCCAAGAATTCGGAACGGAGGGACCGTGTTGAGGCCATCTCTCACAAATCAAAAACACTTCCTTGGCCAACCTCACTAAATATTGTTACTATTGGCTTCACAAAATCACATATTGCCTCTTTTAAAGCCTCGCATCAACAGACGGAACATTCAAATTTTTCATGAGTGAAAGCTTCCAAACACCCTCCTAACAAGCGGAAATTGACATGGACATGGAGGCCGCAAGTCTTGACAACAAGCATGCTGATAAAGCGCCCTGTAGAGTCATTGACGTACACGCAGGCGTGGACTTCGCACTTGCAGCTGCAAAGAAGTGGTGTCAGAACAACTCAGCAGAACAAACCAAGTTCAAGTCCACCGCCGCCCCGTAGTCCCAATTTCAATCTTAAGTCACATCTCTCAAGCTATTCCTCGCACTGTCCTTTCTCTTTTCTCGCAAAAACAAACGAGGAAGTGGCCTTAAATTACACGCATTCCAACGGCCTCAGCTTGATCAACAAATTAACGGAAATCATACAGTTGGTTCATAACACCCACCCGCGCGTCTTTGTTTTTATGGAGATCTGGCCCACAAGTGACATCAGTTACAATGAACTAAATGTCCCGGGGTACTCAGTTTACCCAGCTGACACTACTCGAGGAAGAATGGGAGCATCTGTGAATTTCCTACAACTGTATCTCCTGACACTCACGTTTACCGGTAGATTTCAATCCTCTGATAACTGTGACGCTCTGTGGCTTCGACTAGCATTGCGTGGTCAATACTCACTCCTAGTGGGGGTTATCCATAGATACTCCTCATCCGATACCTGTGACAATGACGATCTTCTCGTCAGCTTAGATTACACCGCATTTTCATCTAATTATTATGGGTTACTTCAATGCCCCCACAAGAAAAACTGAGCGTCAGTTTCTCATCAGTTCAGTTAAAGTGGGTTCTCGACCTCCTTCTCGACGCTGATATGACGGAGAACGTGAACATAGCACGTCAACGCTGTGCCTGAACTAGCCATCACAAATGAGAGCCACCTGGTAGACAAAGTGGTCGTCAAGACGCCACTTGGACACACCGACCACGCCGTGGTCGTCTTTGATCTTATTCTTGATTACAACGGAAAGTAAAATTTTCAGTCAGGCTAATTTAATGGCCTGAGAAGCTGTCATGATTCGGTGGAACAGAACAATAATGCGTTTCAAAGTGTAATTCAGATAGCAGATGATTTATTCGTACCACCCGAACTATGCACATTCTCCTATCACTCATCTTTTCCACGCAGAATACGTTGTCCCTTGGATGACCATTCACAGTTACTTTGTGACCATGAACTGGAGGACCTAAGTGCTTTCCACGCTGCTTGAAATAGACGCAGATAGAACAACCATGAGCACATCACACTTTTACAAGTAATCACCCTCTAAGAAGCTGACGCGAACAAAAACGTCTTAGTTAGGCATAGGTATTGGTTGGGAAAGAAAAAGCTTTTAGTTCTTTCTGTGCGAGTGTCCGACGGAGAGGCTTCTTCGGACCAACTATTTGTGGTCGGCTTATTTGAAGGGTACTATTTGGCTGTTTACAGAGGTGCAATATCGAAGTGGAAGCTTATGGTATGCAGGGCAAGGTGCTTTGTTCGATTACCTCTTGTTTTGATAAAGAGAACTTTTAGAGTCGAAACCGGACCAGACGTTTCGTCTCGGTCTCCGATATCTCTGGGAGTTCCTCGAGGGTCAGAGATGGATTCGCTTTTGCTTCTCATTTACATCACCTGCCTCCCAGACAGCGTGTCCAGCAACAGCTCTGTACGCCGATGGCTTAAAAATACGGAATGCCGTTGACCCCAGTGCACTGCAGATTGATCTCAACGTGATTAATCACTGGTCGGATGGTTGGAGCCTCCCATTACATAATAATGAGTGTGCACATAGATCGTTCGGTGGGAACCCTGAAAATGCCTCCATGCTTCTTAGTGCACTGAGCATGGTAGACATCAGAAAAATCGATCTGAAGAAAGACTTAAGCAGCTGGGTGTCATATAGCTTATCGTTCGTGTATCAGCATTGTTTGACGGCAAAAAGTAGATTGGTCGCTCTTAGGATGATCAGGAGCATTTCCTCCAGCATAGACGAGAACGCGTTTCAAACGATTTACGGGGTTTATATCAGACCGCCTTTCGATTCTGTTAATCAGGTCGTATATACTGGCTTGAAGGAAGACATTCACTACTGAGCGTGTCCAGCGCACTGCGGCCGAACTAGTCACGGGCTTGCAAAATATTGTGTACCTGACTCAACTTGAAATCTTTGATCAGTATCCAATGGAATCTCGACGACTTTTTGGTGATTTTATTCTCACACACTTCTTTTTTAGGGTTGCTCACGTAGAACAGTCCTTCAGAAAGTAATGATGGCCAACAAGGACTTAGTGGGAAAATTTATAAGTTCCGTCTCCGAACCTTCTCCAGGCTACAGTTCTTTTCTTATTGGACCATAAATCAGTGGAACAACTTTTCTCCTGAGGTCGTAAGCTACGCTTATACAGATAATCTTAAAGTAATGCTAGATTCTCATTTACTCGAGTCGGACTAGTAATCTCAATCTGTTCATGGTAACCCAGAACAGCGACGTTACACCCTGTTTTCAATGATTGCTTTTTATATCATCAGGCTCCTGTTTGACAAGAAAAACAAGACAAACCGACTAAATCCAAGTCCATTCAGCCATCTGCGTAGAACTCGTGTATTAATTGTTGAACAAGAAAAAACATAAACTCGACAATTCAAAGTCACTGAAGGAAATGTGGTGGTGACCATCTTGATTTGTCGTTATACACATTTCTTTCTATAGGAAAAAACAAACGACACAACTTCAAAACAATCAACAGAGGTGACCGAGATCTCGTAGAGCATGGAAAACTCATTCGACCACCTTCTGTCCCCGTCTGGATAAGTGCGCAGTCCTGAATTGACGCAATCATTCTGTTTTCCAATTAGTGCAATGATGATATGGTAATTGTGAGTTCCGTGAGTATATTATGCTGTAAGGAGCAGATTGTTTTTCAAAGCGTATTGTTTTTAGTAGTGCATTCGAACATTTTGAACGTTTTAATAAAATCTTTGTTCGACTGGACGACTGAACCTATAAGTCCACATCAGACTATCAGTTGGGGGCGTTTTAACTATCTGGGATGTAATGTTGCTGTTCTGAACAACGATTTACTCTCAGCCGATATCAGCTTCAGTTCCTTATGATAAATGTTCGACCATCATAAAGGGCTGTTGATACCAAACGTAGTGAACTATTCTCGACTGCTCCCGTGCTGGTACAACATTCTGTCATAGTGTTTGCAAATAGTAGCGCCTTAGTTTGTAACCGAGTATGGGAATGCCGGTTTTACTTGTAACGTTTCATCAGAAAACAGCAACTCGTGTTACAACAAGACTGTCCAAAACCGTACGCTTTGGACGATGTTGACGTCAGATCGGAGCAGAACGTTGGGGCCTGTTAATATGCCGAAAGTGTTTTTTGCACAAATCCATCCAAACAGAATATCATTTCGCCACCAATTGCTGTCGAACACACTTTCCTTTCCAATAAATACCAAATAGTGAATTAGCTCACGTTTGTCTCCATCAAACAACCGAAACTCCTGTAATCTAGCTTCCAGGCATGGTCGACACCCGTGTGCTGTGTGAAGTGGGCTTCTAACCGCTATATGCTTATGTGAGCCAGTTGTGTCCCTTTAAGGATGCGTATACAGATAGCGTGTGCGTGTTGTGTGGCATGCATGTTCCACCGTTCACGGTAAGCCAAGGCACCACAACCTTGCACTTGTATGTCTGGTTACATTTGTTTTATGACCTTCCCAAATGGACAGGCGATTGTCAGCCTGTTTGCTATTGCGGATAGACGTTGAACAGTCCACTGTCTGTCTGTACATTTGCGTCCGTTCCACGTTACCTACATTTTCTACCGTACTCATGTCCTCCACGCTACACAACAACACTGCTACTTAGCCCTATCTGTCTCATATTTAGAATGCGATAATTGTAATTTAGTCGTCGCGATACGAGAGCTTCATTATCAACTGGCGTAAGATACGTGGACACAAAAGGATCGACAGATGGGTATTCACACGTCGTAGAACGTTACTGAAAGAACGATCATCTGTTGATGTGCGCGGCCGACGACTTCTTTGTAGGTCATGAACACCAGCCGTTGCAACAAACCTATTCGTCAGCCTTCTAACTGATTTACACACGCCTTGCATGAAGTTTGCTAGTGCTCTCCGCCACATTTTCACTAAAGGCCGTAGAAATAATTCCAAGTTCTACAGGTTCTTAGGTAGTCCGGTTACCGGTACGTCGTTCTGTTGCATCGCAAGAGTGTGATCTGGTCCCTGCGCAATAATTCGTCTAGACCGTGTGCGGTTACCGCCGGACAAACTGGACTGGACATAATTCCGTATGAGAAAAATCAGACGGATAGATCGACATACAGAACAAGTCCGGCGTGTCTTCGGTAAAATGACAACACCGATTCTAAACTGTCAACAGTGTGATTCAGATGTATAGTCCGCACAGTTAGTTTTCAGCCTTCGGATAATTTATGAATCGTTGAGACGCCTACAGTGACGTGTGAGAAAAATCAGGTGTTATCGACCGTAGACTGCGGTAGCCAAATCACTGGGATAATGGTACCGGGCTACTTGACTAGATTTATGCGTTCCCCTCTGTTCCAGTTAGTCTTGTGGTTGCAGTGGTGTGTTGTGCCCGTTCGCTCGCACAACCCAATTAAGAGGTTTGTTCGTTAGCTAAACCGTTTTGTTCGGAATCCATCTATTGTACCCCCGTCCACATTTCTTGGATAAGGTGTACATAAGAGAGTACGGAAGTCGCTCATTTCATGTTGAAAACAGGCACGAACTCTTGTTATCTTAGCAAGGCCTTAAAGACAACTGGGATTTCCTGATAAAACGTCGTGCAAACATACATGGGCTTCGAATTGATAAGCTCAATCTGATTAAGAGGCGCATTCTCGGCGAGTCGATGGGTCTCCCTCAAGGGCACACGAGTTTGCAATCCTTACATCCGGGTTATGTATGAACATGGAATTCCAGTTAATTCTATGTTGATCAAAATGAGGACAGACAGATCGTGAAGCAAATGGTCTCAATATCGTAGTTTAAGCAATATTCCAATGCACAACCCAGGTATTAAGTTTGATTGAACCCGCTCGAAACTCACAAACCATCCCGACGATGTCAAAGCTCGCTTCACTGTAGGTTTGGTTAGTGAAAACCGGTTAATTGCCCGATATCTTCTTGGGTATCTGGCTAATCACGGGATCACTAGCTCATATGTTGTCTGTCGGTGTAAACAGACCACTACCAGGGAACGTAAAACAGTTAATTCAGTCATTTTTGTGGTAAAACATAGTATTACTAACTTCAAGACCGAATACGGCCATTGTCTTATCAAGGCGTACGGGTCATGCGTTATGATTTTGGCTCTTTGACAAGTTTTAAATCACGATTGATTTTCACTAAAAACTCACTTAGGTGGGTGCTAAGCCCATTAATAAACATGAGCCAGTGGAACGGTTTAGACACATGTAGATGAAACGGGCATGGGAGACCATGCCTGAGCGTACACTCTACAAGAACAGCTTGATACCTTTGAAATTCATTTTCCGTTAGCCGGTCCACAATAGACAACCAATCACCGAAGTCATAACGACAGCCAGTAATGACGAGTCCGGGCTCGATATCCGATTAATTGGAAACCGGTCAGAATGTCTGCACACTAGACGGGAAGTGATATGTCAATCAAAGACTCAATGATAAGATACACGTGACCGAATCTGCTCACCAGGCAAACAAGTCGCTGGGAAGCGTGCATACTGGGCCAGCCAGTTCCGCAGTTTGCATTAACTCGTTGTTTTCATATCTTGGGATATTACTGATGAGTAGTCGGGGATTTGGTTTGTTTTCAAGTTGACCATCACTCACATTTGATCGCGGCCTTCGCATTCAGGTGGATTTTTCCAGCCNTTGGTATTGATATGTTCGCCGAGCTTGGCATTTAGGTTGCAAACGTTTCATCACCAGGCGAGGTGACATCATCATCAGCGATGAAACGTTTGCAACCTAAATGCCAAGCTCGGCGAACATATCAATACCAATACGTCATTCTAACACACGGATAGATCAAAAGGGGCGTTGTTAGCACTCCGCATTCGTTCCACAATCAGTTAATTGCGCTGCGGAAAACTGAAAGATCACTTGCTTTTTAAGTTGTCTTAATGCCACCTTGGCTAAGCGAAAGCTGGATTTTGGTCATACTGTAGCAAAAAGTCATTCAGTAAAACACGATCTTCGATGATGAACCCAAATGTTTTCACGCCATGCACTCACTTGTTGTAACGAGCCGGAATTCCGGCCCAAAAACTAGTGACAGTTTCCACCCGTACATCATGTGCATTTCCGCCCAGTTTTGTATGTGACTGACTCTGTGTGTGGTGGGTTTCTTTGTCTACCGATTTTGTCCGTTATCTCGATTTCGTTGAGCAATTGTTTGTCCGGTCGTTCGTGTTGTCTGCAATCCACCTGTTTTGCACTTTGAGCATATCTCAACACAGCGTTGAGATATTCCGCTGCGTTGGACTAATCGCGTCTCCGATTTGGTCAACCATCACACTCGCCCTTCCTTTAACAAGCTTGTTGTGGTTGTCCTGTGATGCCAGGTGTACATCTTTGATCCATCATCCACGAGAACCTTCAAGGATTTAAAAGCTCTTATTGCTGCAGTTCGTGTCGGCAAATGGTCCATTCCATCGTCGTTCACATTTGTCTACGTCGAGGCTGAATGTTTTTGGTCGATCACAGTCTCTTATTTTCACTTAGTTTCCGATCTTGAACGGGGCCATCGATGAGCTATGCCTCATGCCATATCTCTGTTTATTTCGGCACTGTGTTTCCGTTACGCGTTCGAGCGCATGTGGTTCCAGGTGTCGTGGTTCTCGTGGTGATAATTGCACCTCTCTGTCTCGGGACACAAACATTCAAAGGAATTTTTGGCTCCCTTTCTTATGTAAGCTCAGATGATGAACTCTTGACTGTCTCATGTTTTGTCCTGCGATGACGTGTGGTAACGCTTCTTTCCTGTTAATGCCTCTACTGCTCAGCCATTCCTTCGTTGTACGTTTGAACCGCTCCGTCAAACCATTCGTCTGTGAACGGTTCAGCGATGACCTCAGGTGTTGAATCCCCAAATTTTTCAACGTCTCCTTAAAATGCCACCCCTTAAAACACGGGATCTGGTCCGTTCTGACTCTGTGTGATACTTGGAAGCGGGCCAGGACGCTTTTGATGAGAGCATATGCAACCGTTTCGCTCGACTGATCTGCCGTGAGACTGGTACCCTTCCATTGTGCGAAATAAACCATCATTAAAACAGTATAACAATTTCTATTTGAATTTTTTGGGAGTGGGCAAAAAATATGTTTACCCCATGTGCACGCGGTTTGCTTTGTTGCGATTGTTTGCAACGGCTGTGTTGTCCTCATTTTTTCTCGATTCTGTTGGCAGTTGAGGCACGCCCGAATGATATCGGTCACATCTTTTCGCATAGATCGAACACTCGCCCTTGCTCTACACCTGTGTGTTGTCCACCTGAATAAATGGCGATGTTCACGGCAGTAGCGTGCTCTGCACCTTCATACCAACGATGAGTTGGCCGTTCCTCAGGTTTAGACAATTCCAGATGCGTATCAGCCCATTCCGTCTCGAAGTCGGTGTTTCAGGTTTGGTTCTTGCCAGTAGGTGTTCACGTATTTCGCACACTTGACAGCATTACTGTTGACTGACCAAGACCTCTTTGTCGGCAATCGGTAGTTATTTACAGGGTATGGCTTCAGTCGGCAGCTCGTTTGCCTATATTAGTTGTGACAATGCGTCAGATACTTCACAGCCCCTATTATTGACACATCTGATAATACAGCTGAACTCTTCTAGTCGCGGCGTCCAGCGCGTCAGTCGTCTACGTGACCCCACTGTTTTCAGCTAGCTCAGCGGTTTGCGGTAGGTATCAACCTGATCGCTGACAGGTAGATCCTCCATTCTGCCAGTACCCAGACGATAGCTAGACATTTTTTATTTTGCAATGGAATACTTCCCCTCTGTTTGCGTCCGTACTCGACTGGAGTGTTCAGTCGTACCAGATGGTTGTGGAAGAACTGCCGTTCCTCCGGTGGCGATTGCATTCCCATCCACTTCTGGGACGCGCCCATAACAACTCAGTACTACAGAAAAACGAGAAGGAAAGCTTCTGTTATAGTAATGGAGGGTAAATTATCCCACCCCGTTACAAACAAAGTGACGGTTACGCTGTGGTTGCTCATGTGCACGTCCCACTTGTAGTCTTCTTGATTCACATTCGTCTCTAAACTTTCTGCTGTTTCTATCATTTGCTGCACTTTCTTCTCGAGCTCCCTGACTTCTAACCACCCGACTTCTGGCTATACCACAAACAG
This sequence comes from Paragonimus westermani, assembly GCA_008508345.1. Classification (NCBI taxonomy): domain Eukaryota; kingdom Metazoa; phylum Platyhelminthes; class Trematoda; order Plagiorchiida; family Troglotrematidae; genus Paragonimus; species Paragonimus westermani. The sequence continues at coordinate 27,934 of QNGE01004298.1, forward strand.
TGTGTAGCGAGAAGGCGTCCAATAAAGCACAATCTGTATTGTTCAAATCGCCAGTCACATGCAACGCGCTCTCTCGCTTATGAGTCATAATCCCAACCCGCAGCACCCCCCGGTTTCCGTTCACACGTCGTGTGCACTTCTAACCGGTTTACGTGTGATCGGCGCCTCCTATCGGAGGGTTTTCCGCTTGCCATTCCTCGTCTGTTTGTCCGATTTCGTTGCGCGATGGCTCGTCCGGCTGCTCGTGCTGTCCGCCATCCACCCAGTGTTGGCCTTGACCGTATTCCAACATCGTGTCGAGATGTTCCTCTAAATGTTGGAAAAACCACGCCTCCGATCTGGCCGTCTGTCGTATTTCGCCTGCCCTGCCTCGCCCGTTGGTCCGATCCAGTCGAGCGATGACTCATCCGGTCGCGCACGTTGTTCTTGATTCGATCGCGGCAGGCTTTTGAACGTACCTCCCCGCGTTGAGGTATTCGGCCGAGCGTTCGAAAACTCGCATCTCCGACCTGACAATCCACCACAAATGAACTGACAAAACCATCAAGATTACTACTCCTTGAGATAGTAAGAAATTACGTGTCACGTGGAAGGTCAGAAAACTCTTTCAAGTATCATAACATACCTTAAATCTGATAATGGATTCATGTTCTATGGGTTATGTTCTTAAAGAAAGACAAAACGATTTAACTTTCCCAAGTCAACAGGCAGGCAACAATCTTGATGAAAGTAACAGGTGATACAAGTGCGCATAGTTTTATGAAATGTAAAGAGAGTGCGACACGCGAGTGTTTGAAGAGCCATACACACTCGGGCCATAAGATGCTCAGTGTCATCACAGATTTCTCTTGTGATAATGCGACTGACATCCTCCTTATTATGGACTGCGTACAGAAGTGTCCAGGTGCTATGAGTAGATTTAATTAACGTTGCTCAAACCTCAACATATCTTCTTAAAGTGAGTATCCCAATTGGTTGGATTATGTAGACATACTCCTTATCCGCCATTCAGATAGCTCGTTACACAGTCTCCCTAACCGAAAAACAGTGTGGTCCGACCAACAGTTACGTCATGAGAATTTCCACCAAGTAGCGCAAAAGACTTAGTGATAACCAGTACTTTGCCACGCTAAGGTTAGTGACGGCAGTAATTAGGTGGCGATTAAAGTGCCCTGTAGTACGAGTCAACTCATTTCGTCCGAATATGGGCTGTCAACCTTTTGATGGTGGCATCATTTCCCCCCAGCCAATGGATTAGCTGGACCACTATCCAGCTCATGCGTTCGTCACGTGACTTCTGCTCCTTTATTTCCGTTCCTTGTTGTGTGGTTGTTCTGACACAAATGTACGTGTATGTATAACCTTGAGAACTTTCGCGGACGAACCTCCCGGCAGAGCAAAAGCTCTCCTCAGTTATCTGCAGCAGCGATCTGTTCGTCTCGGCTTCACGAGATGTCAACAGAATGATACTGCTGCATGCTGGCTTCCCCTCTAGTGCGCACAGGAACCACGTTTTTTGCACAGCCACCTCAGTGCGATCATCAATCACTTCCATTCTCGAGGATAGTTCCGGTTAAAATAAAACAAAACTGGTACTGTCGCTTGACCAAAGCCAAAATCCGTTGGAGCCACTGAAGACATTCATGAAATACCGGTTACGAAAGACTGTTTAGGTCAAGAATGCAGAGTTGCGAACACCAAGCTTTACTGACCAGTGCTGGCTACCTTGTCTGTTTAGTTCAGTGTTAATCAGTTATACATTAAGTCAGAGAAACATGGATGACGAGGGAATTTTACAGTCTGGAAGAAAATGGGCGTCGCAATGCTCTCAGGAAGACACCGCGATCGCCATCTGGTGACATGGAAATATGCAGAATGCAACCTCTGGACCTAATTGCTTGTAAAAATGAGGTGGGCGAACAGTGCAGTCCAGGCATGTAAGAGGGCGAAGCATTCTCAAGTCGAGATGTATTTACGAAAACTGTATGAATAGATTATGAGTAACGCAGGTAAAAGTATGCTCATTTCCAGTCTACTGTTTCAAAAGAAAGCCATTAGAAAATTCATGAAGGTAAGAGGCTCCAAAGTTCCAGTTGCCAGTTGTTTTTTGTTTTGATGTTTTCCTCAAGTGAATCATCATCAATTCAGGCAACTTTGTTGGGAATCTTGCAGTTACGTCCGCATCCTTTTCAAAGGACTGGCTACTTAGTCTGTACTTCAAAATGGAGGGATACCAAGCAAATGACACTTACAGCTTGAATAATTTTACACTACTGGTTCGCATGTTCCCGAAATGAAGCCTCTCAACGATGTGGAGCAATTTCAAGGAAAAAGCGTTGCAATGATATAAACTGAAACCACACTACAAGAATGCTGTGTGATTGTGAAGAAGATGCGTTTCGCGAATCAGAGCAGCTCATGCTGCCCGATTCGATGTAGGTTACCTTAACTAACCATTTGTTAAGAGGATGAGTGCTTTATGACAAAAATAGACTTGAATAACTCTGCCGCGGAGCATACAGTGGTCAACGTAAGCACATTTTTGATATCCTCACACACTGTGTGGCGATTCTGTTGAAGTGTCTCATAATCTCTCTCTCTCTCTCATGCTTGTTCACACAAGTTATTCACGACTCAACAGTTTTCTAGTCGAGATTAAATATATGCAGTCAATTCAACCTCGTTTCTTGCATGCGTCTCGGATGTTAACTGTTTGCCAACTTTTTCTTGAACAAAGCAGATAGAACATGAAAACTGGTAGATGCAAGCATTTCGTATTGACTCATCAGTACTAAACTTACAATAACACGGGTGGGCTTTTTTAAAACAATCGATTTGAGGGGTGGAAAATCAATAAGCGAGAGAGGATAAGACATTAAGTCCAGGGAAGGGGCAGGTTCACGAACAGTTGTTTCTGAACACAGAAAGCTGGTTTGAGTCGTTTAATTGCAACTGCTTCAGCGAACCGTAAGAATCTCGGGTTGGAATGGCGCAACAGGATTTTGAATGCACAAGATGGATCGGTAGCATGACCGGTGGTCAAGACGTGTCT
>QNGE01004298.1:31405-64285 GCA_008508345.1 Paragonimus westermani
GTTTTGGTATTGATATGTTCGCCGAGCTTGGCATTTAGGTTGCAAACGTTTCATCACCAAGCGAGGTGACATCATCAGTGCAACCTAAATGCCAAGCTCGGCGAACATATCAATACCAAAACAATCAACCCGAGCTACAAACAACACCACCACTATTCCCAACTATCAGAAACCTGGGTTTCCTGTTTGGTTTATGAAATCGTAAGGATTTTGTTGGTCCTTTGCGCAAGCGGAGTCCAATCTGGGAGTGATATTGCGAAGTTTTCGTGTTACCACATAGGTCTCTAGCAGATATCAAGCAACCATCCGTATGTTTGTTATCTTACGGATTTATTCGACCCGGTTCACTTGAAGCATACTAGTCAACTTAAAAAGTATTATTTAGTCATATCCCGATTCCAAACCAAAACAACCCTGTCCACACTTAAGAACGGTTACCTGTGCACCATTGTCTTCTGACCAAGCCAACTAGGTGCCGGAAATGTTTCACTCGGTCAGACTCAGTTATTGGTGTTGGTGATATCCCTGGTCAACCCATAATATTACTGTGCACGTATGCAGGAATATACTCCTCAAAACATTATTTCCTTACTGATGAGCAGTCGGGGATTTGGTTTATTTTCATGTTGACCATCACTCACATCTCATCGCAGCGTTCGCATTCAGGTAGACTTTTCAGACAGCCTCTTTCGAGAAGAAGCATTAGACTCGAGTTTCGCTCTCATTAGAGCTCATCAGTAGTACATATCATTACCAAACCGAAAACGTATACTGGGAGTAGAAACTGTAAAACGCTGTTCAGTCAAATTATAAGCATGCTAGTAGATATATTAATGAAGATAACGCACACAATTAATGAGTGGACGCATGTTTCTAGCATACTGAGAGACTTGCAACTTTGCTATCCGCTAATCAATCGTGATAATTGTTACTATGGTAGTGGCAAGCTAACAGACTGATAAGGTCCGGTTGCTTCAATAGTCTGGAACTGCCGAGGGATGTAGTCGGTGACCTAATGCTTGTATTAAAAAGCTTAGTTATTAACCTAGTCTCACTATGGTAACAATGATCTTAACCGTTTAGGGAACAACACAATTGCATGTCAACCCTGTTTCATCTGTTTCACCTCTAACTCACAAATTTCGCTATGGAATCACCCGTTTTCTACCACACACTTGATAACACGTAAACAAACATGTACTACGATAAACCGCACAATTCAACATTTTAATGACGCCATTCAAAATATCGAATTTGTTTAACTTTGTTCTCTAGCTCTATCGAGACGAAGCCTGATATGTTCGACCAATCGATTGAAGAACGAATAAAAGAGTATGTTGTCAAACCAGTTCGATTCATCCACAAACTAGTACTTCGTACAAACACGTTTATATAACCGTGTGCATCCGAAATTTTTATCTGACTTCTGAGTTGAAATTTTCCCTCGGCTTTCTAGTGTTAGCAACTGGTACAGAATCAACAGAATGGTGGATTGATTGCATCAAGATGTTTTCATTCGGTCACTGCAGATCCATGCACTACAAAAATATGATGATTTCATGCAAAGTACGGTGGGAACCTGGCCGGAATTTGCTCTTGGGTGGTTGAGGAATAAAGCATCACTTGTTCCAACCAAGTCCGAGATCGGAGCGCCGTTATTAGTGGCAACTTACATAACACACTATTTTTCATTCTCAAGGCAACAGAATAAGGCGATTGTTAGTCAATTTGCAACCAACGCACACACGGTTATATATGTGACATGCTGGTTAATGGTTTGCTCGTTTTCTTCTTCAGTAAATCAGTATTTACTAGACATCGAACGGAGGTTCGCTGGCGTGATTAGAATCTCTTAAAAATAATTACAGTTCAGCCCGTCACGAAAACTATCGAGGAACTGAATCGGTGGCTGGTGGGGGATTTTGGTTGACCATCACTCACAACCGACTACAGCTACCACAATCCAATGGAAGCTTCGGTCAGTCTCTTTCAAGAGGATTTGGTATACTTGGGTTTCGTTTTGGTCACAGTTTGTCAATAATGCATATCCTTCCCATGGCCGCTTCTAAAACTCCGGCCACACTGTCATGAGACAACTGTGTTGACCACTGCGCCAATGGCCTAACGCCAGACACGACTAAAATGCTACATACAAACGCTGGGTGGCATTCTTTTGTGAGCACTCCTCAGATTACCAAGCCAACTAAATGGAGGACACAGTAATTGTTTTACTAACTTCTGTGGATGATAAGAACAACTGATTTCGTCACAGCAATCGAAGCCGGGCATCCATTATGAGGTACACGGAACTGCACAACCACGATCGCAAACATTACTTCACACGGCCGGCATATATCGATATCATGGGCAGCAATCCATTGCAAACCTCTTTAGTGACACGTCTCGCACTGCTTACGTACATCTTTGCAACCGTGGTTTCCAGCTCGCAATCTTCCTGACGTTGAGATCTACCCTTTTCTCTGTGTATTCGGATCACACTAGAATGGCTACGAACGAAGCTGAATGTAACACAGCTTGCACTCCGTCCTCAAGATTTAATGCCTTCTTCTCACCGGTTGACGAATTCTCTCGGATAGAAGCAGTTTCGGTTACTGGCCTTATGATCTGCCGCTAGTTCGCCCTGGTGGAACATTGTGTCACTGTTCTAGTTCACTGTCACATGCGTGATTCCTGTAGCCGTTCTACCTGGTCAAGTACATCGGACCACATCTGGAAACTGGCGAATATGGACAGTTCAGTTATTGCGGAAAATTTCTTGATTTCAAGCTGCTGTCACCTGAATCCCAGTGGTCACGACATTTCACCTTTTAACCGCGATTGAGCATTCTGGCCTTCCTAATACGTTGAGCTAATGATTGCTCCTTTACGTGCGCTTACAAAGGTTCAACCTTTGTCTGTCCTTCACGAATTAATTCTCTGGCTGGATTATTGCATTGTGTACAGTGTTCTTTCTTGACCACAACGCATCGGTTATCCAGTGAGTTTGGTGAGAATGGTCTATCAGGTCCACCGATTTCAGAGGTAGTTATCAACCTTTTGGCTTCCTCTCTGTCATCTTTGGGCGGCTGATACTATTGGAAGCCAAGTGTACAAGCAGTCACATCACATTTTATCTCCAGTTAATCTGTTACTTGTTTCAGTAAATCGTATGTTCTGGTGTATCCGATGTGTGAAATTTCTTAACAATTTGTTCTCAGTTCACTCCTACATTGTTTGGAAATGAAAACCAAATGAGAGCCACCACTGTTGCGCTGTTACGCTCATACATCTGCACTGTTGAGAGCAACCCTTCTCCACTGGTAAGCGACTTCTTTCAACTCCTGCTCGAGAGCATTCGCCGGGATCTTCATACCTCTTGCCAGAACGTCATTTGCCTTTCAGAGAAACTTGTCTTACCGTTTCGAACGAGCCAACGTTTGTGCATCCTGCTGTGTTAGTGACTTACTGACTTCAAGGGTCACAGTGGAATGTTTCTTGTCAAACTGTGGGCGAGAAGGAAGGTTGACAACACAGTTGCTAGAATTGGGCACACGATTAGCAGTAAACTCACATGTGTGTAGACGTAATGCCCATTGGGCTAATTAACCCTTCAGTTCCCTTACAGTCCTGGTACACTCCTATAGGTTTGTGGTACGTCTCCAGGTGAAATTGTTGACCTGGTAGTGCAGTCTCCGAATGCCCCGTGTCTGCCCGACCGTCAGAATTTTGTTCCCACAGTTTGAATGTTTCTGTTCCGTTGGTGTCAAGACCTTGCTGGCTTATTCAACTATTTCTTTATTCTGTTTCACTGCTGCCCAAGTACCTCGGTCATCTGACTATGCCATCACCATGAACGTTCAGAATGTTCAGTGGCAGTTGTTGAGTGTTCAATTTTTGTTGCACCTGTGTAAATGTTATCTGGGTGTCGATGGTCCACTCACGTTTTTTGTCTTTTTGGAGGAGTTCATGCAGTGGTGAAGTTATGGAGTAAACCATTTTCACGAACCCCAATCCATCCTGAAATTATTTCAACGTGCGCTCAGAATTCGGAGCCAAGCTTCTCTAATTGTCATTGCTTTATCTTCCGTGATGGCCTGATTTCCTCTTGACCAAAATCATGTCCACAAAATTTTTCCCAACGTCGGGCACTGCCGATGACCGTCCATGCTGTGACTTTTCAGCATTACTATGGAATCCGCAGTTCTGATTTCGTTTTCAGGTAGCACTTAGATGTGCGTATCCGTGCTGATAAATACCAGTATATCATCCATATGCACCGCCACATTACCCATTCGTTTTACCAACTGAACCATCAGGCGTCGGAATTGAAACGGTGACTTAGATGAACCGGACGACATGCGCTTGAAAGTACATTGTTTCTCTCGCAGTGTGACTACGGTTTTCTCACGACACACTTGTTTAGTTGTCACCTGCGTAGATACTCCAGCACTGTGAAAAACATCACCTGTTGCGGCTCACCAAGATTGTCAGCGACGGACGGTATTTTGATTACTGTATTCTGCGGTGCGTCATTCAGCCTTTTACAATTCGTTCGGAAACCGTATTTCCAGTTGGGTTTCCCCCTGTGGAGAACAAGCACGGTATTCGGGTTGTTGAAACCTTCAAAAACACCCTCGTCCAGCGTGATGTGAAGGTGTGAGATAAACAGATATCCTACGGGGTCTGCGCAACTGAAACTCCGCGACTGTTGGTAGTTCATGTTGAGTTCAGTGGCAGAAGCCGTACAGATCTTTGTTATTTGCGACCAACTCAATATTTCCGTCAGCTGTGGACTGCAATATCAGGAAGTGTAAATGTGGGTCTTGGCCATACTATTCTGTCGCTATCGAGTGAGGGTCAGGGAATGGTAACTAGTCGACAGCTTCTTGAGCTTCTGGTCATTCGAGACAATTAGCTTCAAGGATCGTCTTTCTAGTTTGCAGAGGCACTATACAACGTTGCTTCACAATATGGCTACCGATAAGCACCTCACATTCCTTCATGCGGTCAACCAGCAGGTTATGATTTCCAACTGACTTAATCATCACATACGTAGGTTCAGTGTTTTGTTTTCCTCGACATGCAGCTAATGAAGTGACGAACACCATATCGTTCAGTCAGTGACATGTCAATCTGTCTTCCTCGAAATTTGTGGAAAGGCCATTCCCTTGATAGTTCCTACCACACAAAACTTCAGCAACTCATCTATAATCTTCAGTGAATTTGAAACGAATCGCTGAAAGAAGCTGAAAGTTAGTGTGTGTAAATGTTAGCGTCCACCGTTCCCATAGTGGAATGCGTGGACAGAGTTCACTGGGTGCACATACCTGATGAACGACAAAAATCAAGAGACCGCTCGTGTTCTCCTGACCAGTGACCACATACTACTTATGTTCACAAAGCAGTTCATACTTAGGGAGTGCTTCGTTGAATTTTTTCCAGTACTTATTGCGGAAGTGAAAATTACAGAGTATGCACAGCATCATTACTTGCAGGGGGTCTCCTGTTTGGACATGGAAAACCGCAAGAGCAATGCCAAGGTTGTACCGGTTCAGTGAACGGTTTGCATACATACATACATACATACAACGGCGGATTTATTCGTTTAATAGCAGTAGTTTCAGTAAAGTGGCACAAACGTTTATTCCGGTTGGTGAAGAAAAATGAGGATGCCAACGGGCCGTCAACATCGTGATTTATCTGGAGCATGTGACGGACAATGGATGTTTGGATGATCCCTGTCTTAATCCGCCCAATGGATGCCCGGATAATCTCCGTCTTAATCTGCCCAAGTTCCATGAACACCATCTTGATAGGTCACACAGGATTCCATTCATACACCTCCTAATCTTACTCCACCAAGTTTACACTGGAGACATCGTGTGTGGCTTTAACAATGCCTCACTTGTAATGTGTACTATATGCAGGCGTCCTTCGGTTTCGACCAAAATGACGGGCCGATCCAGAACATGTGCTGCCAACCATGCTGGAGCCTTACACTAGCGTGACTCTTTCAGGAGATCAGCTGCTGTTAAACCCATTTGGGTAAGGCTTTCAGTAGGAGTTCTCATCAAATTGTTTAGATTCCGTGTCTTTTTAACCAAATCCTTACTTGCTGGCCATCGGTTGGTTTGGCGCATGGCGCATAAACGGGGAAACATTGCGTGAATATACACGAGAGTGGGTTAACCAATTGATATTGTGGCAACGAGATGGAATTTCTCCGCAATTTTTGCCTGTATAGAGAGGCCGTTAAACGTTCTGTCAACTCCACTTTGTGTAACGCTCGTTGTACACCTTCCCAAAGATTAATCCAGTCACAGTTCTTTTTCAGTGGGTTTCACATTTCGTAGATATCATTTTACAGTCCGTTGTCTAAAATATCCACCGGTTTTGGGAGGGCTGGAAAATTGCGTGAACCGCATCGCTTTTGACGACAATGGGAAGTTAGCCCAGTTGTTCATCAGCACTTAGATTTTGGTAAAAGAAACAGAGAGCAATTTCCAATACTGACAGGCATTTCCTGAGGACACCGCTTCAGACCGAAAGCTTGATCCCATTTGGGATCGCACGCTAAATGACCTTTATCAGCGCAGAAAGAAGACATATGTTGCGATATGTTAACATTTCGTTTACTCTCATCAATCGCAAACGTAAAACGAGCAAGTTATATATGACAGACAATTAGAGATAAACAGGTATGGACACGCATACAATCACACCACGTATTGTAATCACCACCACGGCAACCCTATAGGTTGTTTCACCCACTTTTGTGCACACAGCGCCGGCTGGTGAGCTCTAATCAGCATGGCTTCGCTGAAGGCCAGTAGCTTCGGGTTCTGCTGACGTAACAATATTTTGAAGGAGTTAAGTGGGACCACCTGGTGACTTGTTATCATGATGTGTCTGACAATCGATGACGCAGGGTTTCGAGTAACCGCTCCAACGGTTTCCAGTTGTGTCACGCGCTGTTTTAACCAGTTTGGGAGGTGTTCGGCCGCACGCTGAGATAGCCGTCGGTCTGTTCTGCCTATGTAAACGTCACCGCAACTGCAAGTGAACTGATAGACAACGTGAAAGACAGAATGGTCAGACCGACTGCGTTCTCGATTGTGTAGAACGAGTCCTTTGGTGGTTTGAACCAAGCGTAATTGGGCAGCCGTATACGTCCCGGATAGGGCACACTTCAGTTTGCGGTTGATGTCATTTGCCATTTGAATTGCAAAAATAAAAATAAATCTTTCTTTTGAGCTGTTTCCACTGGTTCCTTGCATTTGGTCGCCTTGCTGTGAATATCTATGAGCTTTTCAGGATATCCGTTTGCCAGCAGCGTTTTCTTCAGCATTTCTTGTTCACTTTGCAGCTTATCAGGAGTGCAAATACGACTGGCCCTGTGAAATAGAGTTTTGATCAAACCCCGCTTGTATGCTATCGGGGGAAAACTGGAGAATTGTAGATATTATCCGCCCCATGTTGCTTTGCGATGGATCGATCGCTGTAATTTTCCATCCCGACACCTAATGATGAGTACATCTAAAAATGCTAAACTGTCGTTTAAATCCTTTTCGTGAGACAATGGTAGGTTCGGATGAATAGAGTTAAGAAGAATGAAAAACAAATCAAAAAAAATCAAAATATCATCAACATACCGCTTGTACGATAAGGTTTCAGCAATATTATCAGAGACTTGCCGTTCAATCATTCCCAAGAAGATATCGGCTAATGTTGGGCCTAACGGACTACCCATAGCCACTCCATAATGTCTATAAGAAAGCCTTTCAAAATTGAACCTGACCTTTGTCAAAAATGTTTTACTTTAAAAACATGGCTACTTACTACATTTTAGTAGTATAACTGATAAAGAATAACTTAATTACAATGTCGTTCGTTGGCATTTATTCACCAAGAGAACAGGCTAAGTTATATACATATACCTTAGAGAAATTTTCAAGTAGCCTACTGTTCTAGTTAGTCCTTTGTACGTATGTTCCGCTAAAGCACATTTGTTCGCGTTGCATTTGGTGTGGCAAACGAACTAGCATAGGTTTCGTTGAGAGAAATTGAACATCACACAAATTTGATCACCGACTTTTGCATTCAGCTCCAATTACCGAATTTCACTACCCAGGGACTTTAAAAATTCACGACTTCAAGGGAATGGAAAAACCTGTTCGGAGACTTATGCATAGGAAGTAGAAGAACAGTTACTCTGTCGAATTCCGATGCTACCAGACAATCTGAATGGTGCTCACGGTTGAATGTGATTGAACAATTACATGTGGAGAGTCGGTGTTGCCTTGCATAAGGTTAATCGCTCAATTTTTAACAAGGTAGTCTCATGCAGATGCCTGATGGGGTTCAAATCCTGGCCTTAACAACAGTATTATTAACTAATCGGGGTAAGTGCGAGATTTGGCTGCAGTGATTTTATTGAGGCTGCCCAGTTATGTAGGCGAAATCTGAAAATAATTGTGGGTAGCGTTCAATCTATAAGACAGACGGGCCAGACGGTTTATCGCGAATTGTGTCTTCGGAATAGCCGGATTATTTTTTAAGTTTTGATGTGATCTTTTCAGGGTATTGTACTGCTAATGTATGTGGAAATTGAGCTGCCCTGAGAAATCCGACAGTCACGAAAAAGGCTTAACACACCATCGATGAGCCTAATTGACAATATGTTTTGTTAACATCTACGGCGTTTACAGGTGTAGCCAACGGAATCTCTATTTATATTGACCTGTTCAAAATATCTGTCTTAAATCGAGCGACATAACTAACTGAACTAGATATGTATTTCGCAGTTCTTTTAAGTAAGCACAACGGCTGAGCGCGAGGGGCAATTCCACAGTCAGAAATAACAATTCGTCCCTTATCCTCATTGTTCCTGTTGCTGTTGCAGCGCTTCTGATAAAGCACTTCCGGTTCTTTTAAAGTTGGCTTACGGTTCTGGACTGGGCTAATATGAAGTGGTGCGCATATCCGAGACAGGGCTTTAACATCAGGACCACCAAAATTTCACAGGATAGAGAGTGTATATATTGCTAATGTACAACCAGGTTCATGTTGGAGGGTGGTATGACAGAATAGTACGCTGGAAGAGGATACAAGATGAAAACAAACAGATGAATAGGGTTTCGTTCCGGAAATAGTCAGCGCCGCGTATTTTGCTACTGTATAAACAAAATCAGAAACTAAGCAATTTGAATTTATTAGAAAAGTGATGCGCTTTCTATAGATTAACTCTAGTGTACACAAATTCCTCAGTTAGACTTCATATGAATACAAACTAAAATATGTTTAAGTTAATTGGAACATAGAAATATAACTGGGAGTAGGGTAAGACAGTCAAGGAGAAAGCAAACGTGTCAACGGATACCAACCTGTTAACATTGGTGTCTACAGTCATACCCCCAATTCAGGTTTATCCAACTGACTGAATACTTGGAATAACATCATACAGGTAGACAATAAGTATTCGCTTATAATGATCCATTGATGGTACTCTTATGACAGTTGCAGTCAAGATATTCAAGAGTGGGTATACTTAAACACTGAAGGAATCTTGTTCACCTAGTGTTGCGATTTCAGAAAGTGGTCTAGGAGACAGTGATTATTGTTAAATGAACATTACGTCTAGGAGGATGTGACTGTCAATATTACATTCTACAATTCGGAGGAGAATTGCCTGTGACATGGGGCACTGACCCAGGTTGGGCAACCTGAGTATGGAGGAGAATAAGGTGGTAAAACGTTCACTGTTGTCTCACGCTGTAGACGCTCAACAGATTGCTGTTATCCACAAGGAATGGCCAGCAAGCCTGGATATTCAGCTCAAGGTTGAGTCTACCAATGAACAGAACACCAAGGGCAGAAATCCTATTTCAAAGTTGCCAAACAACAGGGTTAGCATCCTCAGCTTTTGATCTCATCGAACCTCTAGTACTAGGGAAGTGCGCCAAAGGGCTGTCATTGTCAGCAAGTAAACTTTTTAATCGATTTCTCCAAGAATATCTACTTCCCATAGTCTGAAATTTGTGTATATCGCCAATGATCTTTGGGGTGTGTGTGTGACTACAACAAGCCCGTTAACTACATGCCGTCCGCATCACTGTCGTTTGCATAAGAGGTCACGGAGAGGTTGACTGACAATAAGTTATTTAGGTATTTCATTCGATTTGCACTATCGCTTCAGAATCATCACGGGTCTCAAAAGAGATTTCTGTGTACAACCAATTTAATTGCTACTATGGTACATTGGGCAAAGAAGGCTGATGAGGACAAATCAGTTTCACTGTTTTTCTACACTTCTCCTGGGCCTTTAACTCGGTAAACTGTTTACCATTCAGGGTGAACATTGGTAATTGTGGTGCAGAAAATCTATTAGTCCGACCGCCTTCTTGAAAAAACCATCCACCTGGTAAAAAAGTAACCACTCCACGGGCAGCTCGTTCAAGATACGTCTGATTAGCAACGAACATTCTTCTAGCGTCTGGGGTTGCCCAAACTGGAACAAACCACCGGCGTATGTCGTAACTGTATCGTCGGTAGCTGAATTCGGACACAGACGTGACGTGTATGTATAGGGCACCAAACCGAGCATAAGGATAACTCGATCATCAAGATAATAGCGATGTGATGTTGTGGCACGGTTGTTGCGTGTTTCATAGTCAGTGGTTGAGTTATTGTTGCACTCAGTGTCCTCTGACTTTTGTCTTTACATCCCTTCATTGCTGACCCTCTGGAACCGAAAAAAATTGTCGATGTGTTTTTCTCTTTCCATACTGTCCGAAACGGACTGAGCTGCATCCTCAGATTAATCTTTTCCACAAATCTGCTATGAAGCCTATGAAACCTGCCTTAACTTCATCGGTTATCAGGGTTCAATTTGGAGCCAGACTGAGGTCTTCTAAAACGATCGTTCCTCTGACCTATCGGCAGCAAACTTTACATTGCATGTAACGGAGTTCATTGGAGGCCGATATGCTGTGACTCAGTGATTCACACTGCCAAGCTGATCGTCATCTTCGTCATCATAGACAGTCACACATCAGTGGCTCTCACCGGTGCTTAACTTCCAGAAAACCATGAAGAACGAAGCAAATCCTGGCCAGCAGGAGTACAGAGAAGGAGGAAGGGGGACTAACCTTATCCACACCGAAACATCGGACACAACAATGACCACAAAATGGAAAAAACAATCGAGCTATAGGTGAAAGTAAGGCGTCAGCAAAATGATTTCCCCACGGCTTTCACTGTCTAGCGTTAACAAGTGCAATTATTCCAAAGATAACCCGGTCGGCAATTAGCTGCCATCTCATCAGTCTCTAGCCATCTGGTATACGAAACGCGAAAGTCTCAGGCCTGGCAGATGAATCCGACCTACAGTGGTCAAACCCCTGGTGAAGCTGTTCCCTTTCAACAATACTCTCTGCTATTTATCGTACTTTCATGATGCCACTGTGTAACAGAACTGGAGAATATAGGGACTATGGTAGTTCAAGGACGGATATTGGAATGAACAGTGGACGCAAAATGAAATCCCAGTACATACCGCTAGTTGAAGAGTGCTAGTTACTGAGTACCTCATTAATCATCAGGTCAGCATATCGGTCTTTCAGTTAACTAGTTAGTCTCAGAAGTTAGATCCCACCAGCATCATACTGATGAAGTATTGCATAGAGCATTTTGTAATTAATTCTAGCTAACTCTTCACAAAAATCCGGCATAGTGATGTCTACCAGCATTTCTCCACACAGCCTTTTGGTCAGTTGCTCTCTGTTTCCCGGCACCTCAGCTAGGCAAGGAAACACTTCCAGAATTCATGATGACTGTCGGACAGTAACACATAGTGCACGAAGTAAGCTCTGAACTGACTGAGGACCAGCCTTTCAAATATCATTGAGGTGACGGAATAAGCCGATGAGTCTCTAGTTAACTGGCGCGTTGTGCTCACCATCCTCAAACTGCGGATGAGTGAAAGCATTCTAGGTAATCGGAACCCTATTGTCTTCTAAAAAGCAACCAAATAGCCCACTTAGTGACCTTGCCAACATTCCTGATTGTCTTTGGAACACCCGTGAGAAACTGGTTTGGAGCCAGGTGCCTTTCTATCGAGAGATGTTCTTAATCTAACAGGACGCGTGGTTATCTTGGAGCTACCGAAGATAGTAATCTCAGTGCAAAGGAGCTTGCACACTCACTTGGAGACAATCTTCATCTGGCAGCTGTGAAAGTGTACGACGACCATTGGTGCGTTCAGCTACAGTGCTATCGAATAGCTTTTGGCCGATGCGAAAACTACTTGTTAATTTAATTTGATACTGACGTTTAACCGTTCGTACTGCCGCTTTTACCCTATAGCGAGTACAGTAATAATCAACGCATGGTTGCACAATAAGCCGTTTTTACTAATCTTAAAATTAAATATGTTCAATTGGCTATCGTGTGCCACCCGGGCACCTCTGATCATGTACGTTTCAGCCTAATTTTCCGGTGATAACATCCAGGAATCCCCATCGTTTATGCCATTGAATTCGGATTTATATTCTACTGTTTTGAACCGTGTGCGATGTTATTTTTGTTTTAGGTACTGCTCACTCATTTGAGCACGCAGTAGGGTGGCACTTGTTTTCAGGTGGTTTGATTTTTCCCATTCCGATCAGTTTACGTGTCCTTTTGACAAGAAAACTATAATTGGCACATTTTTGACATAGGTTCGCTTGTGTTTGCACGATTAACTGCGCTGACAGGTCGCATTTGATACCTCAATGCGACTTGACGCCTTGTGACCTTTGACACTACATCCCGAACTGTAAGCTGTCCTCCGTAAACAGTCGTGTTCATTCACTGTGCACCCGATACGGCTGGCAATCCCAACTCGTTTGACACAACTGGCTTCTGTACCATCCTGTCTTGTGTCCCCTCCACACGCACGCATTATCCCGTTCATGGTTTGGGATTGTCATTGGTCACAAACACTGCCAAAACAAAATGCGCTCAGGCTCTCTTAGACGTGTTCACATAAGCAGAGGTTTGAAAGACAACACATCGGCCTGGATACAGGAACATGAGCTAGGCAGTACGCGGTCGCACTGTGAGGATTTTGTCTCCGAGACTCGTATAGCTCCACCCAACAAAGGAACTACAAGTCAAGGATTACTTTCAGATCAGCCTATCTCTTCATCACACCCTTCAATCATCCATTTGTTTAATCAGTGATCTACAACAATCACTTCCACAGTGCTAACAGGATTCTGATAAGTCCCAACATTTCGTTACGCATTTTTGTTATTCGCTTTTATATTGTACGCTGCTATTTACGTGCCATATATATATATACTTCTATTAACATTATCATCTTTTCGCTACAAATAACTTTCGCGTCAATATCAATCATTTAGTACATGACAGAAGTGGCAAAATTCGTGTATAAATTCAAAATGTGTTGTGTAAAATGCCTAAGTCTGTAATTCCCGAGTATCTACAAAATCACGCTAAGTTAAACATCATTGAGAGGGGACTTTATATACAAAGTTGTCGATCATCAGTGGTCAGTGAGTTTTCCGTAGATTAGAACAACTGACAAGTTCTACTACAACTGAGGTCGATGATAAACATCATGTATTCTTCGCAACAGTCAACGTCTAACAGATGTTTGGTGCGTAACAATCCACTGACCGTTCGTTTTGCTCATGTTGTCCAAGTTGCTGTATTGAGCGATTATACGTGGCATATCGTGACAAGATGTAAGTGTACCTACTGTGCATTACTGCTGACCACGAACAGGGATATTTGTTTTAAAAGAAACTAAAGTGAAATGACAAAATCACTCTCTTTTTCTCTACAGTGAACACCTTTTCGGATGGTAATTTTGGTCTACTGTGCCTATCTATGAAACTTCTGAGGTAACCATTTGACAGACGTAATCACATCTAGTTCCTCCACGAGGCTGTCGGGCGTACAGATTCGCCTTGCTCGTGTGAAGAGAGTATTTACTAGTGCTCGTTTGTTTAGGTATTGACCTGACCATGTGGGTTTCCTATAAACGGTTCTTCTAACCGAGTCATCTTCCCGAAGACTCATTAGGATATCTAGAAATAGCAGGCAGTTGCCGACCTCAAATTCACAAGTGACCTTCAGATTAGGATGGCAACTATTTAGACGTTGCACCGGGTTCATCTATCATCAGTTTAGGTCGACTGAAACGTAATGTGACAAGTTTTCTACCTCCGTTGCTCAATTTTTAGCATGAAAAGTCTGTTAGGACGGGACCTAGTGGACGTTCCATGGCTACTTCGTCTATATGACTGTAGGACTGTTCAAGGAAACGAAAACTGACATTCTCAGTACAGAGCAGCAAAGTTTCTTTCAATATGTCGGTGGGAAGTGGCAACGAATTGTGACTCATTTCAACGAGTTCACAAATGTAGTCAATCGTTCCATGCAGTGGGACATTTGTGAAAAGTGGCTGAACATCTATAGAGCACATCAGTTCGTTAGCAAGATTGGTTCTGCCCAGGTCACTGATCAACTCAAAGGAACCTTTAATGGAGTGTTTCTGAAATTTCTCTTTTACTGGGGTTAGAAAAGTGACCGGCCAACGTGTTAATTAGTGGTAAGGTGAGTTTGTCATTGCCAAGATTGGCCTAGTTAGCATCCCAGACTTGTGAGTCTTTCGTAGGCCGTAAAGTTGAGGCGTTGACGATCCGCACGGCTTAAGGGACTTATATGTTACCTCGTCAATAATCCGCAAGTGCAGGAGCAGCTGAAGATGTTGTCCTATGCGGTCCTCTATTTCGCCAATGTTGTCCACTCTCTCTATTCGCCGAAACTTTGTTTGGTCATCCAAAATTGATAACATCTTTTGTACATACGTATCCTTGTCTAGAATGATGACCCCAGAACCTTTATCAGGCTTAAGTATAACCACGTTTTTCGACCTAAGTTCTCTTAACGATTGCAGGTGTTGTCTCGTGATAGCACACCGATTATTAATTGGAGTCCTGATAAAACCATACGCTATATCGGTGAACTTAGTCTTTAACCAACCTAGATTGTCATCACTAGTTGGTCGAAGGTGAGATAACTGATCAGTAAGGCTCACAAACTTGGCTTCAACACGAATACGATCAGCCTTATGTGATGGTATTTCATAATCAAAACCTAGGGCTAACGCTTCTAGTTACAACAAATCCAACTGTACTGAAGAACGGTTCAAGACGTACTTACTAGAGTCCGGCGGAATTGGTTCTTCATCGTGCTTCGTACGTGACTTCCGCAACCGATTGATATAAGTCCTCTTCGTACAGTCGATAATTTTCTTGCAGAATAGTGTGAAAATGATGCGACAGCAAAGTGTCAAATTTTCGACGAGGGATGAAAGGCAGCAATGTGTCTGACGCAAATCAGCCAGTCGCATTTGAGCAGTTTCAATGTGGGCAGTCGCAGTACGTCTGAGGTTAATGTTGGTCACCTTCAGTTTGTTCTTCCTTAAGAGCCGGAGGAACTGATAAGGATATCGACCTTGCTGTGTGCACTCATTAAGAAAAGATATTTTCACAAGTTCACGAACAATCTTGCATCTCAAACTGGCCACACGACGCAGCAATCGGCAGGTCTTAGTGGGAAATCTTCGCTTTAGAAATTTGAAACAATTGGTTCCCTTGAACAGTTTGAACAAAGCAATTAGAACGCAAAAACTGGTAGATGCAAGTATTTCATATTGACTCATCAGTACCAAATTTACAATAACATGGATGGGCTATTTTTATAACAAACGAGGTCGTTGAATATCCTTCTTGTGTAACCTTACTTCACCACACTGGTCATCTTGATACGGAGTCACTATGGCATCCCTGTCATAGCCTAGAATGAAACAAGACTTGTAAACCAAGGTGAGAATCAGGTAATGGTTGCACGTTCTTCTGGATAGGTTGACCGACAGAATGTGTTCGGCCAAACAGTGTCTAGTTTGCAGTAGCTGGCTGCATCCATTCTTGACAGATAACCAGACCGTAAATCAACCGTTGAATCTGGTCCAGTCGAAGTAATTCGGTTCTATTTCTTAGTGTCCGTGACTCAACTATGTGTCACGACGTGGATACAAATAACCAGTTTTGCTATCATCTGTCCGCTTGACAACGGTGAGTAATCGATCGTCAGTTTCATTTGGCATCAAAGCGCTAGTTAGGTACGACTCAGTAGCCTGGCCGGGAGGCCTTGAATGCTACGGCTTTAGCGTAGCCAGTAGGAATGGTTATCGTCTACTCCACCAGTGAGCTACTCACGAGCTGGCTATCAAAACACTCGATCTCAGCTCGATGCGGGTGATATCACGTTATGGACTCACTCTTGAATCGGCTTGATTACGTGATCGTCCGACTGCCTAGCGTTTGTGAGGTGCGTAGCATGGGAGTGATGTGCGGAGCTGAATGTGGCAAAGACCACAGGCTGGTCAGGACCAAATTTTTTACTTACGCTTTTCTGG
Organism: Paragonimus westermani; assembly: GCA_008508345.1. NCBI lineage: Eukaryota > Metazoa > Platyhelminthes > Trematoda > Plagiorchiida > Troglotrematidae > Paragonimus > Paragonimus westermani. The sequence goes on from QNGE01004298.1 coordinate 47,895, forward strand.
CTTGTTTATCGTAACTCGTCCGGACACCGCCGGCAACTGGGCGTTAAGCGACTGCAGCACTCATAGAGGAGTATTCTACTCCAACATACAACTTCTTTTCCTCTGAAAGTTGTTCGTGTGTCCACTAATCCTAAGGGGATTTTCGGAAAAGTGGTGGTCTAGTTTTGGAACATACTTTACTCCATTTGGTTCGCTTCATCCGGGAGAAGGAGACAGCCCCTCAAGAGATTGAGAATGCCCTGGTGACACCCTTGGTTACGGGCATCGATAACCATCGTCAATTTTCTTATAGTCAGTTTTCTCTGTTTTGCTGGGAAAAGGTTAGGTAAAATTCTGCCGAATCGGCTCCACGTAAGAGTTATACAATCCAGTGTTCCTGAAAAGTGGTGTGGACTTCTGGTTAGTCGCAGTGCAGTAAACAGGTTCACTGCTGGACCGATTTAGGAGAAGAAGCGAGAAAGTGACCAACACCTGTATGCGGTTTACGGGTTTTACTAGGGCGTTCGATTACGTAAGTCGTGAGGCATTGTGGATAGTGCTTAGTAATCTTTGGTTTTCATGTAAGTTCGGCAGTCCAGTCAGAACGTTGCGTATAGGGGTGAGATCGGAGGTACAATCAGATTGATAATTTTGACATTGTCACTGGTGTGAAACACAGTTGTGTCCTAGCCCCAACCCCATTTAGTTGGTATTTGAATGAAATGCTAACATTTGCTTTCCAAGATTCAGAGGACAGCGTTTGAGGTTAAACACTCTACTGACCTATGCGTGAGGCTGTGTATTTCAACGAAGCGCATGCGTCAGTTCGCAGATGATAGCGCGCTGGTTGCACATATTGAAGATGAGCTTCAGTGACTGGCTACGGTTTCTATGACCGCGATATCCGAATTAGCATTGAACAGCAACAGAAGCAAGATGTTTTCTTCCTCAGCCATTTTCAGGAGAAGGTGTTTTACTTGTATCTGGAATCGACATCAATCAGGGTGTGATTTCCAACCATACATTTCAGTTTACTCTGCCTCTCCTGCGCTCTGCTCATTTCGATATATATATGTATATATCCAACTCAGACTGTGCGTTGGACTAGGGTACTAGAACACATAATCCGAATCATCTGTTGACTTGACATGTGGTATTATGAATAAGTGCGTTGACTATGGATGATAAATGGCGCCGCTTTCGGAGTACTTCAAAGACGTTTGAGAGAACCATAGCCTGAAAGTGGCCGCCAACCTCGGTGTCTACCAGTCAACGGTGTTGTCTGTATCATTGGACGGCAACGAACAATGAGCAGTGCATCAGTAGAATGCGCGTTATCTGAGCCGTGTCCATTTGCGATGTCTAAGACGCATGCTGGGCAATCGGTTGTCGAGATGGGTGCGAACACTGAGGTATTCCAACAAGCGAAAATGGAAGGGAGTAAGGCCATGTTCAGTCGGTTTCGTTAACTAGGTGACGTTCGTAGAATGAGAAAGAACTGGATTCCGAAACAGATAATTACAGGCAAATGAAGGCAAGTAAACGAATTCTTGCTGATCAGAAACGGAGATACCAAGATATCATCCAAGTAGGTCCTTATTTGTAATATTGATCTGGAATATTGGAAGGACTTAACCTTAAGGCAGACAGTCTGAAGGAACACGTTCCGGACGGGCGTCCGAAAGTTCAACCAGTGACAGCTGTGCTACCCTGAATTGAAGTTCTTGATACACTGTAACCATAAGTTCCAAAGGTCGTGGTGATAGAACTACGTACTGTTGTGATGAATGCGGTCGCGAATGCATTGACTGTCTATGATTGTTAGTTAATCAATATACTCGTCGTACACCGCCAGCTAGAGATGATGAGTACATTAGGTGTAATGCGGCTTTTGTTTTCGATGGTGTCAACGAACGTTCTACTATCCAGAAATCTGGATCATGCTGCCGTCATATTTAGCCTCCTTGATGCTCAAGCTTTTGTTCCATTTTTCATTCGAGCTTAAGTTTTTGGTTTTCTTCCTTATCTTATCCAGAAAATAGTGATGTACGCTTAGATAGTTAAACACAAACTGTATCATATTTTCATTATTTTTCTTCATAGCTCAGGTCTTACCACCGAAACTCCTCCGATGGCTAACCATCACCGGCCGGCGAGACCACGAAGACTTCCATTTACACGTATCCTTGAATTACGTGTTCGACTCTGCACTGGAAACGCTGTGTTTGAGTTGAGCCACAATTGGTACATCGTAAGCCATTTGTGATGTGTTATGTACACGCATTCTTTCGCCTCATACACTATGACGGGCTAATCTGAACCGGATGCCGTCAACAATTTTTGTGTAAATTAGGCAATGTCTGCGCATTTTTCTACCAGCCTTGTTTACTTCAGTTCTATGCTAAACTTAAGGTGCTCTCGCGACGCAAAAAGAGTTTAAAGAAAACGAGAACCGTCACGAATGAAGATTATCTCTTCAAAATTACCTCTGTTATACTTGCACTCTCTTCTCAGTCTCGCAGAACATCTGCAAAATGCCCTACATCTACAGGTTCCCTAACTTCAACATTTATTCGCCACAAACTCAACGAGTTGAACATCTACATCAGTTGCAGCATATTCACTGAAGCCCTCCAAAACTAGCTTTTTGTGTTCATCCGCAAGCAGATACTTATCATCACACTTATCATCACACTATGAGAAAACTTACATTGTTGAAATTGAGCAGGCGATTATTGTTCTTCTTCTGTGTAAACTGGCTACCACGGCAGCGAAAGGTTGGACCATCCCAAGCAGGATCTTTCGCCATGTGAATGAGTGTATTTCGATTCGTTTCGGAAGTTCACTTGTTATCATCCCAAGCGGCCGCTTCCCATTAACACTTTTAGCAGTTGACAGTTTCATACCATATGAAAAATGGACTAATGTTACAACACGAACTTCGGACAACTGACATTGGAAGACGACTTCAGAAGGTTCGTTCAAAGGTGTTTCACAGATCTATGAGAAATCTGTATCGGGCAGTTTCAAGACGTTTGTGGATTTTCCTCACTCTAGTTTTGTAACTTATCTCGCTTATAAGCCTTTCATCGCAGACGGTCTATCTGACCGGGGGGAGGATTTTTCAACCAGTATCCATTCATTAGATTGTACTTCCTTCATTAATCCAAAACGTATGCTGAATCATCTAACTACTCATAATGTTTCGGGCAATCGTGAGTACTCTTTACAATTCTACACCTCGCAATTGGATGGATCAAAATGACTGCATACAGTTTTGTCTCACTCATAAGTAGTCAGTTAAACTGAAACGGATCGATCAGTTAAAGTCGACAAACAGTTCGTCATCGTGCGTGTGGACTGTCTAGACGTGAACAGGAGCACTCGTTGAAAACCAGCTAATAATCGATTCCATGAGATTGATAGTGGGTGGGGAGGGAGCGTCCTTACTACACAACTAACACAAGTACATGAGCGGTTGCTGTAGTCATGAGAGACCTCCGCATATACGCTATCGAGCAGCAACAAACTGACTTTTAATTAGACGGACTAACCGTAAATGACGTAAGAGCAACCAAAATACCAACCCCTGAATACGCATTAACAGATTATGACCAGCAGCCAGACGCTGGAAATTGATAATCTCACAAAGAACAGTTGCGTCAGTAATGTGACGTATTTCTTGAAGCGTTTGATTGGTGTTGAACTGTGTAGGTTTCTGTGACCAATGGAAACCCAGAGACATCAAGTAAACGTTGACGTCAACTACGATTCATAGTTTGTACTGCGGACTGACGTTTGACTGCAAAGTTTTGGCATATCGAATGGGGCTAGTTGATTGTAGACTGTGAAACTACCAGATGAATAAATCACGTGTGGTGGCGGAAACAACATGAAAATGTATTGTCGTGGACAAGGTCGTTGATCTTGTGAAACAATGATAAAAATTCGGGACGGGCCCGGAGATCTGGAAGTAAAGTTGCTCAAATGAAAAACGACAAACATGATTTGGTTATTTGCTCAAATTATTTTCTGCCGGCATCAAAATGTTAGAAAGAATAATTTTCAACTTCATGCTATTTCATAAATGAACAATGCAACCCACAACTGAACTCGGTGCTATTCAAACAAAAAGAGTTGATTGGCACAACTGAGAATTTCTCTCTCAAAGGCCTACAAAACCGCTCCCACTAACATGGAATGAGTGTATTCGTGTGGCCCTCGGAGAGGTGAATAGTCCATTTGATGTTATACATTCACCCTGAGTGTTGAGCAAGCTGACGTCATCATGACTACGTACACAGTTAAAAGCGCCTATTTTAATACCGTCTACTTTGCTTTCAAAGTGTGCCCAGTTGTGGTGAGCATGTTTTTGCACGATTAAAGAATACGACCACGGTAATCGATTTGGAACCATTGAATGCAGTTCATACTCCGTCGAGTTGTTTGGAAACAGCAACTAAGATTTTCACCCATGTTGAGTTGTTGCCAACGTTTTTAGATCATTCACTTCTAACCGGACAAATCTGTCTGTTCGATCATTCTGAAGTGAATATTCAGGCGTAACAAACAAGAATATTTGTTATAAAGCTTACGGTGACACCATTCCGGTGAGCATTTTGCGACAATGTAGGCCACAAGAGACCCCAACCCGAAGTTATCAACGAACGAGTTAACGACGCTTAGATAAATGAAAAGTATGTCGCTTTGACATCATCCCAATAAATTGGATGTGTACGGGCATCCTGTGGAAGGTTTGTTGATGAACCACATCTACTTCTTATGTACTGTTCACTGTGTTTCAAAGAACCCAAGAGGGTTCCCATGAAATATTGAACTTTCACATTTCAACACTGTTGAATCGGAGCGTGCTAATGTTATATGAGTAAGGTTTCTGCAAGCGGTGGCTAAATTGCTGGAGAAGTCTCATTGTGAACATGAAAGCACCACCGTGGCAGGTATCACACCTTTGCACCTATTCAATGAATTCTTTACCATTCGATTATGTCCGTTCCACATGTCCCTCCCTAACCATTCGTACACAGAGCAAGCAGACATTTTATCGTCATTTTGTGAGAGCAAACAGACAATCATCAAGTACTGTATGAGAAAACATAGTCACCGTTACTAAAAGTAATCTATTAAATTACTGCTCCAGTTAAACAGACCAATACAGATGACACAACTAAACACAATGTTGACCACGGGGTGTTTCAGACGTTTAGTTCAGGTAGTACAACTGCTGAGGACCGCCAACAGGGACATTCTGTCAGCTATTGAACTGATCAGTTTTAAGGATCTCCAGGGTTTATTCAGACTTCTATCGCACTACCGTCAAGATTTTATGAAACCAAGCTGTTCTGAAGGTCCGTAACGATTATCCGAAAGCTCATTTAAGCTACCGGTCTAGAATTTTTCAAGTCATTTTGGCGAGCTAGTTAAATCAGTCGTTTTTTCTTAATATTCATAGTCGGTGGCTTGTGATTAGGTCGCTGGTCACTGTTATCGAATTTCCAGTAGGTCAAGTCACACTTCCTCCTGGTCTACCATCTGTTATATTGTGCTGTTAAAATGCTGCTTAGTCCAATCACATGACCTTAAAATCATTTGTGGGATAGATGGGTTGATGAGGAGGTACATTCCGATCGCTTTGTGATAAAAACCTCACCAGTTATATTTATCTAATCGGAAGAGACACTATCGGAAAATATTCAGCGACGTTGGTCACGTTTGCTCCATTTATCACTGACCTACAAATATTCCGATTCCCAAAGGAATGGCACTAGTTTGACAGCAGACTTCCGGTTAATGAGAAAATGTGTTCTCAAAGCTGAAACTGAGTTCACCCTGAACATCAAATTTGCCTCTATTGAAAACACTTCAGGCTCGCTTAACTGTTCGATATTTCTTTAGTGTTGGTACTTTTCAACCGTTAGGTTGTTCAATGGACTGAACGTGAACTGAAGAAGATGAAACGCTGAATTTTACTCGCTGACTCATGGTTGAAAGTTTTCAGAACTGAAGCATCAGTTTCAGTTGAATATAAAATTGAGCTTTGTTACACACAGTCTGATGTTGACAACACAGTTGAACCATTGATTTACTCTACTGTCGGAACTTGTACTACACTAAGTAACAAATGATGCAGTGTGTTGTGAAGGCAACTCGGAAAAGTGTAGCGTTACACAGCTATTACTTAATTACTCTTTGTACAGGATCTACCGAGTATTTCCCCACCATGGTAACACTGAAGTTTACTTTCACTAATTTCTTCAGAATGCATGCATTTTAGTTCAGACGATGTCCAACCTCAGACACTTGAGCGGTTTGGTGAAGAATATGACCAGGTATTTGCATACGCACTAAACAAGACAGTTGTTTTCAGTGAAAACAACTAGGGTGTTACCGTACATTCTAGGTTACATGCCGCGGTACCATCAAATTTAACTCCACCTATGTAGTTTGTAAAAGACTCATGCTACCACATCACGGGTATACCGTTGACCATCCTATGTAGGCATCGTCTGTCCGTAGCTTTTATAAATAATTACGTAATTAGTGGAGTAACATTCTCATATGCACACTCTATATATGTTAAGCAATTCCATACGTTGTCACAGAAGGGAAAAGATATTCACAAATGCGTTTCTCTACCTGTTTTGGTGACATCGAAATTGTGTTGGCTTGTTTATGGATGTGAGGAAGAATGAAGTTTTTTGCTTTAATGAAACTGCTGGCCTGAAATCACATTAGCGCAGAACATGGAAACACGATGAAATGGCGTTCCAGACAACATGAACGGTTAATAATCTATGAGACTAGACTGAGAGGGCTAATAGGAAATTTGTAATGCAGATTATCTCTCTTATATGCATTGGTAGATTATTCGTTTAAAACCGACAACCGATTCCGCTGTAACCAGAGATTTGGGCAGTGCGTTCCAGTGTGTAAAGGTCTTAACTGTGGAGCAGCTGTGTCTGCAAAGCAGCATGTATGCTCCACAAGCCAGTCTCAGCGAGTGACTCTCTAACAGCTGATAAGAGGAGATGTGCCCGAGAATGGTCCGAGGTAGTTCACTGAGAATAGGCCTAGTTCAGACAGTATCATTGAAAACGGAATCATATTAGTCGTAAAAATCTTGCACTATCCCATTTCCAAACACGCACTATTAATGCTCTGTCTCTTTAGAATGAAACAGACTGACATGGGTTTTCTTCTTCGGGTATCAGCTTATCAGGTGAGCGAACGTAATGGATAGACTTCAGGGTGGAATGTTTAACAAGTTCTTCTTAAAAGATTCATTGCCATTGTGTTTTTGATAATGGCTACAAAGTTTTTAAGGGATTCAAACCTTCTGGTAGCGGGGCATCTAGGTTTCAGACGTATATTAATTGGAGTTGCCTAATGTCCCCAAGTTGATATTCAGCATGTGACTATGCATGATTTTGTGTTTGTTGAAACTGGGACGCAAGTTAGTTTCTATCAGCCGTTGTTTGAGACAATTCACATCGTTTCAGTTTCCATATTCTCCTGGCACTCTACAACCTGCTGGAGTTTTGTGTCAGTGGTCTACAGCGGCCTCAGTGAGTTGACGATGTTGAGTAATGCAGAAACAAGAAACTGAACAACGAGGATGTCAATGTCTATTCTTATGGATTGACATAATTAGCAATGAATTACTTTAAAAGGTGTTTGTTCACCTAGATTTTAAACCTACGGTCATTGAAATAATCTTCAATTCATATGAATGAACACCTATCAACACCGTGATCATGGGATTTCCGTGTCCGGATGAAGTGGTAATTTGTAGTAATGAAGCTGGACCATTCTACCTTGTTTAGCCGTCATTGTTGTTGTGAACGATCGGCATGTGGCTTGAGGAATTTATTGTTCATTTCCGCAGAGATAGCTAAAAATTCAGTTGTCTCGAGGTCACTGTGACTAAGTGCAGCCGTGATTTCGAACTGTCGATCATGTCTGCCTCTCTAATAACAATATACTGATGACGTGATATTTCTTACTCCATTCGCCACTTAGTATGGTTCCAAATAAACGTTCCGAAATAATCCAGTTTCAACTGCTATCTCCACAAATTCCATAACGGAGTAATATGTTCCAGCGGTGCCTAAACGATTCGTGAACTCTTGTGTATTGTGAATAAAATCATCTATAAATAAAAACGGCTTGTTTAGTCTGAGGACGGTTTGCTGTGTATTACGTTGTGCGGAATTGTGTTGACCTAGTTATGGATAGAATACAACCTAAAACTCACAACAGTCGAGCAAATAACGTTTGAAAAACTTCACCCAGTTGCCAGGTTATTTCAGAAAAGCCAAGCCGCAGCCCTGCTGGACAACCTGAGGTCGTTAGTAGCGAGTCCGAGCGAACACCTACGTCACCTCCGTTACTGAATTTTTACGTCTTTCGTGATCTTTTCCGGTTCGCTGTGGCTTCAGAGCTAGCCCGAGTCTGTTAAAATATGAGCCCACATTAATAGTAAAATCGTACCAGGAAGCAAGTTCACAACTTAATGCAAACGTTGCGGAGGCTCAGTGACTAAGAAGAGTTAACCTGTTATAATGACATCTGAGATTGCCAGTTACATTTGTGCTAGGCAGTGGATCAGCTGTTTAGCTCGTGCACTGGATGCGGCCTGTGTGTGCAAATCACTCATGGCATTATCGGGGCCTACTTAATCGAGTTCTGTAATGTCACTTGATTACCTCTCCACATGTTCTTCAACTGTCAAAATGGCACCTGACCCCAACGGGCTACCGTAAGAGGTTGGTAGACCAAGCTGCAAACGCTTGTTCTGTCAGTTTCTTTGTTAGAAAGTTTAGTGTTTGCTGACGAGGGACACTTATTGAGGCTAAGTGTGTCGGCTAGGGCGGATGATTTAATTTAGCTTCTGTTGAGTCAGACAGACCAGTGTGTGATGTTAGATGTCTTCAGTGACCTGTTGACCATGTACTGCCTAAATAACCATGTCAGATTTTTGTAGCAGGCATGCTGTGCATAATAACATTCATGCACCCCGGACGACAATAGTATGATTGACTCAATGAAAGTATACCTTAATTGAGGCATGCTGTGGTTGGCCTTTTGCAGCGCCATCAGTTCCTTGTAGCCAAGTACGATATGAAGAGTAACCCGCATCGGATGCGGTATGAGAACGTGCTTAAGATCATAGATTTTTGTGGCAGTTGTAGTTGTTCTGAAGAATAACCAGGACAGTGCAACTGTCTACAGAAATTTAAAAATTCCTTCTTGTCTAGATTTCCCAGTCGGTTAGCATTAGAGAATTAACCTCAGTCAGATTAAACGTTGTTGATGATCAGCACACGAGCGTTTATTCTTGATGGTGTTATCCAAAGTGTGCATGTACCCGTATGCCTTGTGCCTCTGTCAAGGCAGATCAACCATATTCTCCCTTGCTTATTATTTTTGAGTAGCTTGGTTGCGAACATCTGCCTGATTGACCTTGGCTAACGGAAATTCAGATATTATTCGGACTAACAGCATAAATCTTGAAATTCACACATTTATGAGATCAAGCCACAGTAGCTGGAGTGTTGTCCCTCAGCTTGTCAACACAAGTATGGTCAACCGGTTGCTTTGATTGGCACTGTAATTCTTACCTCAGACTAACTAATGTGTTCTCGATCGGGAGACGGATGAGGAGCTTACTGAGACGCAAGTAACGTGGGACATCCTGGCCCCTAAATGAATGCACTGTAAACTTACGAGTTGGGTGCAAATGTCTTAGATTTTCAGTCGAGATTCAGCTTAATGTCATGTACACCAAAAAGAGAACCAGTCAATAAACCGAGCGAGCTCCAGTCGTACAAAGAAGGTAAGTTATTATCGTAACGTTTTTTCGGTTCCCATTGGCGTCGATTGAACACGGTGAGGGTCCGAGTGACTAGGCGATCTCTATCCTGTAACGTTGAGTTCATCCCAGATGCATTATAAACAAGTAACAGTCAGACACCCAAACGAGACTACTCAGACTTCTGACGGTTGGTCATAAAAATGTCAGCAACTAATAAAAACTAAAACATCTTACATACCCAGAGGTAATGGACGGTAGACAGTAATTCATTTTATAAATATGGTATGAACCATTGAATCCACAGCATACAATTTGTGTGTAAGTTCATCCATCATTAAAATGAGTTTTTGGGTCAGGTGCCAGATGGTTCATTCTCAACAATCACATGTTAGGAGGGACCGTGAAGTGCATGAGGATTCGAAATCTGTAACCACTTCGGAGTAAAGTTCAACGTATATAAACTTGCTATGAGCCATTTAATAATTTAATCAGACTTGAAATAACGGCATTAGTGCATTGCGTGCTCACTGGTAGTATCAGAGAGTTTGAAATGCAATCATCCTCGCATTCATATGTCACAACTGTGGCTAGGCATTTTTCCAAAGCATAGAATTTTACTACCATAACAACAGAGGCATTTTCGTTGAAAGAATACAATAACCTATTATCACTCTAGGTGGGTGAATGTCACTATTCATTCAGTTCACAAATAAGTTATTATTATGAATACAGGAATCGTCCTCTTTCATACGCTTAGAGTGGCATGAATCTAGCTCTCTTCTGGAACATGGCGATCATTCAAGAGAGATGTAACTCAAAGGATTATGAACTTCGGTTGGATTTGAAATAGCGACAGAACAAGCATGCCCAGGCGCAACAAGTGCTCCACCAACTGAGTCACGAATCTACACCGGAAGCGCATCAACGTCACATTTGTATTCACATACCCACCTAGTTCATTGTACCGTACGGAAACCGCCAAATGATTTATTAGGTTAACCGTCCAACCACGTTTCTCAGTCACTGCTGCAATCGTCCCACTTTTTTCTAAGGGCAAACGTGGAAACACTAAGGTATTTCCGGTGCATGAATTGCGTTCGATAATTGAACATAGTATATTCTTGTGAAATCTGGTTCTCAGAATTTTGGGAAAACGTGAAATTTAAAATGAACTTCATTATCACTTGTTAGCTTTGTTGATGGTTAACAAGTTCTTGTCTGTTTGCATAAATATCTGTCTCTGTGCTATAACCACCCATGATAGAAATGATTTCAACACGGGAGGCTAACTGAACTGGGCATATCCATTGATGTTAAACTATCAAGACGTCTGAAGTTGCGATTTTCTTGAATGACTGTTCAGCTTATTCGCAATGTCAAGGAGTTTTCACGTAAGGAGTGCTCTCCAGTACAACCTTTTTGAGCGTGATCATATAGTGGTTGGTCCGATTGAAGAGAACATTGGTGTTGCTTGTAGCGCGGGTTGAAGGTTTAGGTAGTCAGTAGTTCGCCGGGCTTGGCATCCGCAGTGAAAGCGTTTCATCACCAAACAACGTGACCTCAAGAGCACTTATGAGTTTGAGCGTACAAAGTTGACCGTGTTGGTTGGTCCTTTGAGAGCAGTCGATGAACTAAATGCTGTTCTGTCAACGGATAACCTACGTTTCTGGTCTGCAGACTTTATACCGAGTCATTTGACATGTACCATACCACCACTCTAACAAAAACAACTATGGGACTTGTGTTCATCGGAGGTTAACCGTTAGTCAGCTCATGATCACTGTGGTAATATGAAACATTCAACTATAGCACAGCCGGCAATTTATTAGGTTACACATTAGTGATAATCTTTGCTACTAACCAGCAGTCTGTGCAAAGCACTCATCAATTTTTGTGTTACAGAAATGATGAGAGAGAGCTGGAAGAAATTCTGCTCCGTGAGAACTACGCACAAGTGGAAACCCACTGGATTGTCTAGTGGCTGTTATGGGATACAAAGTTGGTGAGCATTTCGTGAAAAGAATGAGCAACTTTATCAGAGGACTTGAAGTGATCTAAAAAGACAGTTAACTATTGTGGCAAATGAAAATTCACGTGTAACGGAAAGCAACATAAACGATTGTTGAAAAAATGAATACCAACTGAAAACAGCTGAGGAATATGGCATATGTGTTATTTTTGCTCGTTTACATCTAGGTTATTACGGTCCCGAATAATGTGTTACAATTTTGTTGGTTGTCACCTGCACCCAGTGAGAACCCACAATACAGGGGGGAAGCTCCGATGTAAAATCCTGACTCCTACTGACCTTCACATAGAGCACTGTCACAGTAAACATGTCGCAGATTGCTCCATTTGCAGCCTGAATCGAATGTATGTCATTAATCATGTGTGTAAGATAACTTCACTCTAACAAGCGTTGTCACGTGACAGGTTTATCTTGGTATTTGTTCAGACTGTTATCATTTCAGCAACAGCAATATGGATTTTCGCTCGCTTATGTGAAAAATCTGCAACCTAGGAATTCACGAACAGTTGGCCGGTGAAATATGATCACACACATCTTCTCACTCTAGTTTTATTAATCAGTCCTGGTTCGCTGATGAACTATCATTCACAATGGCCAGCAGCCTGTCTAGCATCTACTCTGTCTGAGGTCACGGTTTGCTGCAACAGTAAATTGAAATAACCTAGAAGAAATGGGTTGACCAAAAAGGGTCAAGCTTGGTGAAACAAAACTGAACAGAAAGGTACAAAAAACAACTTAACAAATCGATGTAGATGTGTTAGTTAAAAACAAAGGAGCAAACAAAACCGCGTAATTTTTTTTACATCTTTTCGAATAATCTCTCGGATACAATCCGACCGCCAATTATACCACACTATCATGTTCGAGAGTGTTTCAGTTTAAGAAATATAGAGTGCCACACAATTCCCATCCGAAAATGCAGTACCTCCCTGCCTTGATCAGTAAATTAGTGATAGCTTTTGCACTCCATGACCATCTTCGCACACCGCCTGTTTGCTGTTTTTGCCGACTATCAGTCGATTTACTGAACACTGGACGGTGTGAAATACACTTTGTCAGTGTACTGAAAATACGGCCCACTCGGCACAGATCGAGCATTTCCTCTTACCTCTGTAAAGAATAGTGATCTTGTAATTTTCTGCGGTACATTCCGGTGGACGGTCACGTTGCTCACCAACTTAGCTCATTTGACACAAGTTACATAGATGAAACACTGGTGATCGAATGCTAGAAGTCTGTGCACGAAGCGGACAGGTCTCAGAACTTTAGAGAAAGTGTGAAGACAAATAACTTGTGCACCCTCTCTTCATGGACAGTCAAAAGTCCTTGCTACCACACAGATGATTGGACTAGGCTAGCTAAACGAAGCTCATATCCAAGCTAGACTGAGCTGCAATAAAAGTCAAACAATCAGCAAAATGTATAGGAAACGTGTGACGCTTTTTCTAAGAAAATCATCCAGTTTTATACATAAGGGGCTTGGCAGAGGTCATCAAACCACATGACAAATGGCGGTGTTGCCCTCTAGCCGGCTGAGCATGATAAGTTGTGTGATTTGCTAAAATAAATGAAGTATAGTTTAATGTTGATTATATTTTTCGTTGGGGCCTGTTAACGAGAGTCCGTCCAGTACAGATAAGTTCGGGCAATTTTTCGGGAATAGTAGACTCGTCAAATTTTATCGCGAATTGCTGGAATCGTTGTCAAACTGACTACTTTCAAGTCAGCAATATCACAAAACCTATGGGGTAACACTTAGCTTTGAATGACGTCACGATTACCTCCCACATAGTGCATGCACTAGTCCGGCTGGAAAGATTCTGCGACAGCTGGCCTTGGTTACCAAAAACAAAATACTCCGTTTGTTGCAATTTCTGGGTCAGTTACAAGCAGCTGGTAACTTTCATTGATCATTCACCAAGCTGAATCCGGCCATTTTTTAAAAGCAGATTTACCCATTACTGTACCCGGGTCACTGTTCGCTAAAGACTCATTAGCCTTACTAAAGGTTTGATGTACGTAGAAATTTCATTTTTGAGTTAGACTAATCCTAATTCGTTCTATTTCTGCTCACCTGATTTATGAACTAGCCTTTTGTTGTGAGTTGATTCTTAATCGTGTGACCTCGAAAGCTAATTATAATACTTTACAAGTAATTACTTGTTACGCTTGAGTGTCATTGATATGGCCTCGATTTCTTGTGTAGTTGTGTTTCCTAACTTGGCTGACTTAAGGAAACCTCGGTTGAAATGTGGGAAATTTGCGTACAAATTTATTTTTTATTGCCACACTAATCTTGCAGTCAGAATTTCCATCAACTCCGCTCACACAATGTCTTCGCATGCTCAAGGGTCTCGTTTCTAAGTATTGAACCCCCTATTTATATGAATTTCTATAAAACCGTTTACTGAAATGTTTACTTGATGCTATTTATAGCGGTATTATTTTAGGTTAATGTGTCATTGTTTTGAATTAGTGCGAAAGTCACTTGCAGGCTAAAAATGCAGTCAGTTAATTTGCTCCAACTTGATCATCAATAATCTGCACTCTGTCGTTCACTTGTTCTACACATTCGTTCGGTTCAACTTTCTGCACTTTTCCATCGACTTGCTTACAAATTGAGATGCAGCATCATAATGAAAAGTAATCAGATACAAAAGTATATGAGTATTCATTATTCCCCTCTTGCTCTTGTACCAGTTCGCTTTACTAACCAATTTAGTAAGATCGGTCGTTGTTTTCTTATATTTTGGGTCATAGAAGATTTTGTTCACTAAAATGGTGATTTAAACACATTGGTAAACGCAATGGATGTACACAGAATAAACGCATTTCGATCATTCGTATTTCTCCAAATTAGAATAGACACGAATTATCGATTAAATAACACACCTCACTGTAATTACTGGGGTGTGCATACACTTTATTTTCACCTGTCTGAGTCGATTGTCAGCGACTCGGCGTTCAGGACAATTGGAATAGTTGAACCAGGTAGACCAGGTGGAATAGACAGTCACACATGGACGTTACATTCGTCATAGCCTTGACAGTACTGTTTTAAATTCTAGCTGGACATTATTTATGGCTGAAAGCGGTTTTCGCATTAACACAGACTCCGCAGTCGGCCAATTTAGAAAAGCGCACTAAATTCGAGTTTTATGCCCACTAAATATTTGACTCCCTGCCACTCGAGAATTGTCTCATTAACACTACCGTACCCGTTCACGTTATCTTTTAAGTGTGAATTTCATATGAACTACTGACATCACAATTGGTGGGTTAATGTAGATACAACAGTTTCACGTGTGGCTGCATTATAAATTAACATTGTCTTCGATGTTCTAGGTTGTACATTTCAGGATAACAATGTTTGGGCTGTTACTGTTAAGAATGGCACCCTACCATTCCATTTATTGTTAGAATTCTCGATGTCGACGGAAGTTTCAATGAAAAATATGTTCATGGCAGCTGGCATGCGTTTACACTCGAGGTTCTCTCATTTTCGTCTCACCAGAGCCCTAACTTGTATCTGTCGAAGTCTACTTGTTTGCATGATGAGTAAATTCTAGATAAAGTTTGTTTGAAAATTCATCTTTCTCCGTACCACTTTTGAACCGCGCTACCTAAATGCCCAGGAATTACGGGCTTGGGAATCGCTCAGGAACAGAACTAGCACCGCGACAATTTCTTGTTACCGCCCGTCATTCGTGTACGTTCATGCCACGGCCAGGATCTGAACTCCGGACGCCTTTTCATTGTGAACCGTGTTTACCACTGCACCGGTGATCTGAAACAAAACATTACGGAACGTTCAACTCCGACCACTTATCAAATAAGTGTTCACCAGGTTTTAAAAATTCGAGTGAATCGAGCTGGTTCTAGAATGCTAATCATGAGTTTAGCGAATGAAGTTAACGGGCCTTAACTGCGACTCTTCTGAGCCAATCAGATAACCTGATCAACACTAACAAATGACAGTGGCCTAGCTTCTGAAACTGAT
Source organism: Paragonimus westermani (assembly GCA_008508345.1). Lineage (NCBI taxonomy): Eukaryota > Metazoa > Platyhelminthes > Trematoda > Plagiorchiida > Troglotrematidae > Paragonimus > Paragonimus westermani. The sequence continues at coordinate 63,735 of QNGE01004298.1, forward strand.
AACTCAGCATTAGCTTGGGGTCCGAATTATAAAACATCATCAAATAACCCTAAAAATATTTTTGTTGAAGTCCAGTTTGGGAGCCTAAGTGATCAGTTACCAGATCTTTAGTCAGCTACTGTTGACAACATAGGCTGACATCAAACCCAAATCACTGGTATTGCTAATGGACTTATCGTGACTCTGATCAATCGGTGGTGTGCTAACATGAAGGAACAAAGGCAATCATTAAGAGAAATTGAATCGAAAAATGCAGTGGTACTCAAGCTAGTTAAGGGTTCTGGAGAAATCATTTTAGACAGACACGCGCATGTGCACACGTTATCAGTAGTAGAGGATTGAACGAACTTCTAACAGATCGACACATAGGAAAATGGTAAATACTGATAAGTAGTCGGGGATTTGGTTTATTTTCAAGTTGAACATCACTCACACTTGATTGCAGTCTCCGCATTCAGATGGACTTTGCAGCCAGCCTCTTTCGAAAAGAAGCACTACACTCGAGTTTCGCTCTCATTAGAGCTTGTCAGTAGTGCATATCCTTGCTTCTT
>QNGE01004299.1:0-12880 GCA_008508345.1 Paragonimus westermani
ATGATGATGATGATGATGATGATGATGATGATGATGTTATCTGTTGTTGACCAAATCATGATGTAGTCGCAAGTTACTTTGACCTCATGTTGGGCGTGTTATGCGTAAACGTGGAACACTTGTTCCCTGCCAGAAAACTAACCAAATAGGATGGAAGGTTGATTTCACATGTTACCTACCCTGACCTGTTTGGCTGAGTCTCGACAGGTGCAGTAAATGTACACAACAACGTGGATAAGCCTATGCAATAGCAAATAAAACCGAAATATTAAAGCCCACGATTACTGTTAATACCACGGTAATTAAAACACAATAGACAAGAACGGGTTGTGATTTCGGATGTCAGTAGACTGAGCAAACGATCATGTTTGGCCATTGAATACCTAACGCGAAATTTTGCTGTCGGATTATAACATTAATGTGTCAGTAGAATATGACGTGTAGTAGACGGTGCAGATCTGTTTCCTTTATGTATGCCTTCATGTTAACTGCTGGTTGATCTACTGCGGATGGGCTAGATCAGTAGTGTCCGAAACTGTCGTTCAGTGCTGTCCATACAGAATGTTTCATATCCAAAACAATATTCCTGAGTGATAATAGCTTTTACTAGCTATAGCGCCACTGGTTCTGCAGAGGGTATTACAGTCCAGAGTGTTTCAAACCAGTCTAACGTCGACTTCAAATGTGAGAGAACTAACAAGATGAAGGGCAACTGACCCATTTGAAGAGTGTATCAGGTAGAATTCCCGCAATACAGGCTTAGTGAAACTACCGCAGTATAATCACTAAGCTGTATGGTAACTCTCAAGTGAGATAACTCCAAACGAATTGCATACCCAATGTTATTACGTATAATTGTGGTGAAAATATACTCGATTCACCGCCTATCCAAAACTGGACACAATAGATCTTACAGAAGATCAAACGAAGCGTCGTGCTTAAAATACCGCGTCAGGATTGGACGAACAGTCTCACTGTTATGCCTTCCGTTATTCGCTCATTTCTTTCTACTGTATTACGCCAATTAACTTGCAGTTTGTGACTTGGTACGTGCCAGTACGATCAGTCAATGACAGACTGTGAGTTTCTGATAGTTGGGAACTTCGGTGGTGTTGTTGTTCTCCTTACTACTTACGTGGAAGCTTTTGATTTAAGTATGATTTCAAGGGCTATTCGAAGTCCCTAATTCCGTGTATTACACTATCTCATTCAGAAAATGTACGTAGTAGGCTTCGTTTGTACGATTGAGACACAGTTCCAGTTTTCTCCTACGGCACCTATCCAAAAGTAATTGGTTACATAGGCTGAACTAAGCAAACATGAGGAGGAGAGTTTGTATATGTGAATTAACCGATAACAAACCACTAGTCAGTCAGAGTCTGGCTGGATCAGCTAGTCAAGTCTGTGTCAACATGAGTCAGTAGGGGTTTTCTTGATCATCTCCCTTACAGAGTAGGATTATCATCTGACAAAATAGTGTCACTTAAATAGCGCTAGAACTGTAGCCGGCCGATTCCCCACTCTTCTAACGGAACTTATGTTCCAGCCGGTTCTTCCAGAAATTTTCCAGCCACCGTTGCACTTACTGGTGTCCCGAAATACTGTACCAGTTGCTTGTGCTCATGGTTGGTTACATTCATATAACGGTGCACACATATACTGAAATCCCCGTTATCTAATACAGATACCGAGAGAAAACGCGGGTCCCGTACTCGATCAGTGTCTCCGATGCGAGCGGGCGACTACTTAAAGCCGAGTAGATCCATCCACTCCGAACGCACTATCTCTAGTCAACGAACATCAAGACTTTCTTCGGTACCTTCATCCAGCTTGGTGCAGGAACGACCAAAGCCCCTTCGTCGAAAACCGGAACAAAGAAAACCGGTGAAACGCAGGAGAGGTAAGAAACCCAAATGTATTTTGGTCCTAGGTGTTCATCAGAAAAAGTCCACAGTTAGAAGTACTCTTGAAATTCAGTCAAATGCATTACTTAAAAATTCTGTGGAGCCAGATCGCATTGTAATGACAGGGGTAGTTCTCAGCAGCTCAACTAAGCAACTCAACTAGTCGCACACGGTGTCTGATGAAATTCTGACCTTTTCGCTGGTTTTACGACTTATTGCAACTATACGTAATCGCATATCCAAGGTCAAACTAAAAACAGTCAAACTTGGGGTAGGCCAAAGAAACTCGAGGAAGCTTGACTCAACACTGGCAGCGAAACTATTATTTAGGTCCACGATCTGAAGCCTAACATGCAAAAGACACTAAATATCTTTTAAACGGTACTAAATGACAATCGATCCTCTAGACCATTTACGCACTTAACTTTCAGATGCTTAGTGTTTTCAAGTAATCTCTTTTGAGTTGACAAGTGTTTGAATTGAACAACTTAATAGGATCACAATTTCTTCAAGAAGGGCCAAAAATGCTAAATATGGAATGCACCCGAGACATTTAAATGCGAGTAGAATTGAAGCAGTTTGAGCAGTGACATAGTTGATTATTTTGGTGTATAGCTACAAGTTGTCAGTCATTCATTCAGCATCATTTTGGCTTGGATCTATCAATGATACACAAGACTTCGTGGATAGTGAACACACACCCTTTCTGCTGCTCCTTCATAACGAAAGCGATCTGGTCAAAACATACGGTGGTTCAAGCTATCGCTGACCATTAAGGTATAATTCTCGAATGGTAAAATAAGTCTCACTTCAAACTCAGACATGTGTTCCAGAAAGTGGCTAACTCTTGTGCATAATTGGTCAAAACTGAGATGAAAACCTGTAACGCGGTCCAACCACGTCAGGTGAAATCATTGTAAAACTAGTCAATTTTTCTTTGTAAGTCCGTCTTAGTAAGCCCAAGAGTGTTTGTTTTCTATAGACAGTAAACTAATGTCGTCATCTGTGACCACACTGGAATCCTCCGCAAACCGGTTATTCTTGAAGTAATGAAAAGTTTGAAAGCTGACTGCGTCACGATCGTAATCTACGTGCGTCGCACACTACCTTCCTAATCACAATGTTCGAGTCGCGTCAATGTGAAAAAACGTGTGCCACGACTAGTTGTCACTGGACTATGTGCACACATGTCAGGTCTGTTCTGACTGAGATTACAAGATGGGCAAGCGATTCCATGATAGCAGAAGGACTCAGCTGGTCAAACTTGATTGTTTCTACTTTCGGTATAGTGGAAGCTGTATCTCTGAAAAAAGACAGCTTCTGGAATCCAGATTTAAACGCATGAGGTCGCTACGCTACTTCAGAGGGCAGAACGCTCTACACGTATTCTACTAATACGGTCATTTCCACGGGTTTTTAAGAGTAGTTTATGGCCTAGATGGTTGAATCATTTAATTATTATGGTACCTAGTCATCTGTCACACCAAATACTCTGCCGATGTTCCAGTCGGCTGGCGAAATGTCCAAACTGAGATAGAGAAATGAAGTCGTTCACCAAAGCATCAACAACTCCAGGTGAGATTCATTCTCCGTCATACGGACTTGCAGAGTCGATGGCCGAACACTTAGGCTGAAATGTAGGCTGATCGGGGTAGGTGGCGTGAATGTTTCGGTTGTTTTATCAAGTTTCCTGTGAAAAGGGTGCACTTAATGATAACAGGCAATAACAGTAGGAAAAAAGTCATTGTACTGATGACATCTTACTCTTATTTACAGCTCGGTTGTTTGGTTGCAAGATACGTACATCTTGATGTTAACCGTTTGAAGTTAGTCACAGTTGTTTTGATGGTTTGGCCTTGATGCTTCCCTTCCTTGTTTTCAAAGCTGTGACTTGCTCTTCTCTTCACAACTGAATCGTAATTAAGCATCAACGCGAACCACTGAGATGTGGCTGTCTTTGTTTTTGATGAAGACAACGATGAACAGTAATAGACGATCATCAGCTTTAGTGAGACGAGATGGGCGACTGAAGTCTAAAACGACAACTATTTCGTCAGCAATAACATGCGTTGGGTTTTTCGAAAATAGGGATTGAATTAACATCGCACTACTAGTAGGGGTTTGACTATTAGGGAACTAGTCGATTTCTTTCACTCGCAAATAAATGCGACAGATATTAACTTGCGTATAGTCTTTGGGAAATCTCAAGAAGATTTTGCCATAGTTTTCGACAGTAGAAGTTTAAGCTGTTTGACTCGACCGCATGAAAGTGGCGCTGACGTGATTTTAAAAGAACAATGTATGTTGGTGTGAAAATTAACGATAGACGAATACTAATGGGCTGTGGCGCATTGTCAACTACGGACGAGGGTTAACTGGCTATAGTGAGTGGTGAACAATATGTAACCTATGAATTTAGCAGTTCGAGGAGGTTTGTAGTCATTTATTGCATCATATGTGCCAACGAGAATGATTTTCCAGAAAGATACATGTCTCACAACATGAGAAGAGTGCAGTCTGCATCACACATTACGGGCGATTGAATGGGTTGCCCATGTCTCGATCAAAACCCACTTGGGTACCTCTGGAACATAACTGCCCAGAGAGGTTTACATGTTCTCAATCGGTGGAAGATGATAGTGCAGTGCGCGTAGTTAAAAACACGATATAGTTAATGGACGGACTGTGTTTTCCCGCTGGCTTGGGGACATCTTGAAATGAAGATACTGAACAACAGAGTAGTTGCCAAATAACGACTAGATTATCTAAAACGACGTTCTGTTTGTGATCGCGATTACTTTAGCGGTATACTAAGGCAGTAGAACAAAAATTAGGATAGGAGTAAGCTATTCGGGTGCCCCCTCTCCAGCTGTCACCAGATTTCTCACCTAGTTAGTATTAAACCCTCCAAAACTCCGAGCAATCCATGTGGCGTGCTAGACTGTGCTGCCAAATATAACGGACTGTCCTTGAACGATCAATCACTCCAAATTCCTGATCCTACTGACGACTTGGTCCTAGTAATGCTGTTTCCATAGTAACCCCATTGAAGAGGCCACCGATACAGAAGGCCATTATCCCGGAGCGCGACTGAGGAGCTTTGCGTTTCCTCTGGTGGCCCGACAACGATAATTCGGAGAACCCCGTGGAGTGTCAAGTGATTGCCCACTCATTTGGACCAACTTCCCATTCTTTGCATCCTGTGCGCTCAGGAGGACGGCGGAGGATTCCGGAAGTGAGTATGATGGTGAAGTTGTCAAGGTAACCGCTAAAAATTTCTACGTGGACGATTGTTTAGTCTCTTTAACCGGAGTCGAAGAAGCCGAGCGCTTCGTTTCACAGATTAACAAAATAGCTGCCAGAGTGGGATTTAGGCTTCGAAATTGGGTTTCAAACAGCCTAGAAGTCCTGTGTTCGATACCTGAATCTGAGTATGCTCAAACCTCCAAGGGATTTGGCGACAGTACTCTTTCAAACGAACGAATGCCTGACACAGAATGGAACCGTGTCTCAAACGTGTTCTGTGTTCGGCTTCAATTGCATGATGGTCCACTCACTCATCGAGGTATCCTATCATAAACCACCTTCATATACGACCCACAAGGTATGTCTCCGCTGGTGCTGCCTGCGAAGGTATCGTTACAGAAACCATGCATGCAAGATTGAGGGCGGAACGATCTTATCCACCGAAGTGAAGCCAAGGCATGTAAGGAATGGGCTGTCCGTTCAACAAATACGAACCCGGAAGAGGTCCCTCACTACACCACACGAGATGTAACAGATTATGCAAGCGTTGAAACAGAGTATGGGGCAGTGGCTTATGTACGACTTTTCCCAAAGGTGGGTCGGTCGTATTGCGCAGTCATTTTAGCTGATGCAGTTACCCCTAGTTATACGTCTTTAATTAATTGCGGTAGTTCTAGTGGTGAGAAGTGAGAAGACCGTTTCAAAAGAATTTCAAGTGCCTTTCGAAAGCGTAGCCTAAAGGACCGCCTTAGCAGTTGTATCGCATTGCACAACAGAAAATCGTACCAGATTCAGTATTTTTGTTACTAACTGAATTGTTACAATGAGTGAAGGAAGTCTGTCTAGACAGTGGAAACTTGTTTAGTTGGAGAATAACCTAGTAGATTTGACTTTTCGAAGAATTCGGGATCCGATGGAACGGAGAACTTGACAGAAAGGTACCGAATCCTTGCATGCTTGACAGATGTTGGTCCTAACTCGAACGCAGCCTGTACAGCCTGTCTGCTGCTCACTCAGTTCTCTTAAGAATTGTTTACTAGAATACCACAACCATCCAATCCGCGCTCGGTTACATACTGGTCTATTAACAGCCATCGGGATTAGAATAACCGAGAGGGACGCAATCAATAAGATACGGCGCCAGGTTTCTTCAAGGAAACTGAAGCGCTTGAATGAAAACTATTCAAGAATATTCAAGATGACCTACGCGGCGGAGGTCTCGATATTACGAAGAGAGATGAGACGAGCTTGCCGGTTGGAAGAAGTCGAGCGTGAGAGCTTTGACTCCGTCGAGAGTGCAGCGTGGTATTCACAGGAGACGACTTTTATCTACACTCTTTGACATATGACAGGCCTAAGAGACGCACACAATACAAGCCGAAGACAATGTCGTTGTCAGAGTGTACCTTTTGAGGTATGCGTCTGCGAACCCCCTTGTGCGTTTTGTTTGCCTATTGTAAGCGTCTTAATTAGGATTAGGGACAAGCCAGAATTTCAGCTGACAGTTTTCCTCAATTGACAACTGTGTGGTATTTTGGCGGTCGGTGTGGAACACTTTTAGAGGTCAAAATCCCCTTTGATTGGCCCTGTCCCACTCTGCCCTGCGACCCCGCCTAACTAGGTGCTCGTTATTGTTATTCTCACAACCCATATCAATAAGTACTAATTTCTCCGGCCAGCCTACCTCACACATTGAAACTCACTCACCTGCCCACGCACCTATCACCTGTTTGTATGTCGCAGAAATACCGAACGAATACAGTTCTGCTGTAACGATCCCAACGACGTATTAATTGTGCTGTAGCAACCCCAACGAGTTGATACCCAAGCCGACTATGAAGGGTACACACTGGTCTTTCGAAAAAGAACTTTTACCGCTTCAGTCCGAAGACAAATTACAAGCGGAGCTCTTGCGTATTTACAGCACATCAAGCGGTTTTGTGAATAATGTTCAACGAAACACATGAAAAGCATTCTAGGTCGTAAACCAGCATCCAGTTTGTTCGTCAGTGCCAAAAATGAAAAAGATGGTGCAATAATGGAGCGGAAAAATGAAATTCAAATTTACAAAAGTAATAAATGCTCATCACAGGTTAATTGGACAGTTTTTGAGGCATCTGACATCCCCAACACCTGTCAACTGCACTCTTACCATCCCTGTGAATACGGCCCTCCTACGGTCTGCCGTAAAACTGTCATCAACTAATCGGTCTGCTTAAAGGCCTGGTATTTAGACACACAGGACCGATCCGGTCGCATGTTGTCCGTTCGTCCCTGCCCGTCGGTCGCCTGTGCTTGTACTTGTCGTGCGTCTGGGACTCTTGACAGCCTATTGAGGTCAAACATTGCATCTTAATCCGCGAACACAAACGAATTTAAGCTCATTTCTTATGTGATCAAATCGTTTGCCAGTAGTACTACGTTTCCAGTGACTTGAATTGGTTCTGGTATTTGGCGTCGTTGGTTATACGTGGGTCGCCCAACCTTCGTCCGAAGAACGTACAACGTAGGTCTCTTATAGTTCTGATGCAGGGTGTATGCATAATTCAAAGGGCTGCTACAATTTTACGTTCAGCTAATCAACTGACGTTTGTATTGAAGATTAAGGCAGGTGTCAGTAAAACGAAAGTCAACTTGTAGTTGATCGGCGGTCTGGCATATCGTGTCAATCGGTAGGCCAACCAGAGCTCAGCAGATCACTGCTAATGGCAACCCGTTAAACACTCGGTGGTTCGTCTACTAATAACAGGATTTTAATTTTGGATTCCTAGAAAAGTGTGTGAAAGAACTTCGACTTATTACACTCATTATCACTATTATCACGGACAGCGATAAATCGGTAACTCAAACGGATCCACGCCATTTGTACAAACGTGAACAGAGGGATAAACTCTTAAACGGGTAGAAGTACATAGAAGCAGGTGGGACTTAATTACTAAGAAACTCCCATCTAAAAGTAAGCTATCAACATCAGGGTGTGGATAATTCCCTAAAATAGTCGGACCACAAAACTGAGGATATAATGGCGTTCTTTTATCGCTGTTTCAACCCGAGAAATTTGAATCAGTGAATAGGTATACCGTTCAATTAAAACTCTTTACAGAATCACGCCGTAGTTGAGGATGACACATATAGTCTATGCCTTTAGCTGTTTAACATAGTCTCTAGTTAATATTGTTGCAAGAATGAGAAGAGGTACAGGAAATGATAAAACTTTTATCTCCGAGGCTAGGTTGATATTCGTTAATCCAAGACACCTCCGGACAGAGCGAAGCAATTCTGCCAAGCTTAGGGGTTGCTCACATAAAGTGATTGTGAAGGCTGTTTTACAGTACATCTGGAAAACCAGATCACCCAAGGTATAGAACAGCAGCCGGTCTCAGATATTTGGCAATCGATGTCTGGTTCCACTCGCTCACGTCGAATTGCTAGCGCTTGTTTTTCTTTTCATGTTTGTTAGACAGTTAACTCTCAGTGAGAACCAGATGTATTTCTGTCCGTGGTGACGATAGTCACCTGAAACAAAGTCGAAAATATGCAAAACACGACATATCAACCGTATAACTCATGTTGTTTTTTCTGTGAAATGTACCACTCTGATCACCCACTTATTTGAGACAACTTTCGCGTGCTTGTCATCGTCCTGTCTGCCAGAATACGTTATGTTATTTTTGATGCAGGCACTAATATTCACTGGCACTACCCAGAAATACAAAGTAACAACTTATCACCTGTATGAAGGACAGCTTCTTGGTTATGACATTAGCCTGAGGTAGTAGGACTTGTAGATCAGGTTTATTGTGGCAGTTAAGCATTAGTGTGAACCACTGATGTATTAAGCATTAGTGTGAACCACTGATGTATTGCTGTCTGATGATGAGATCAGGTTTATCAATTGACAGCCATCTACACTCCTCCAAATATTGACCGAAAGTGTAACGCAGCATGGTAAATATTCTTTTTTTTATAATTCTCAGCAGTTCTATGTGAGTAAGCAACTTATTGCTGTCACTTATTGACAGCCACTCTCAAATTTACACGATACCACCGGCTTTTTCTTCGTTTGAACTTCTCAATCATTAACATTTCATCCTCTACGTGTGCAATTTCAGTGCGTTACAAGTCTGGCATACCCAGCAGCATATTTCTACCTATCTCGAAGGCGAAGCCGAGAGAGCGTCTACTATCTGGTTCGGACAGTGGGAGCTCATCTCCAGTTGGTGCAGCTATAAAGTTACACAAACTAAGGGGCTCTCCGGTTGTTGGCAGTTCGAGAATCATGCCCATCTGGGATCCGAAGGATGTAAAACTGTGGAAGCGCTGATTACTTATGTATGGTACTGTTGGACAATGTTTGGACCGGAATTGCTAGCGCTGTTAATTCATATTGTTATTGCATATGACATTTCAAACGTTTCTTTGCGATCGGAGAATCTCAGTCTGTTACAGTTATGCGATAACTAAACGGCAAACCTGCATGAGTCCGGTGGCACGTTGTTGTTGATTTTCTTATATCAACAGCACCTACGGATCAGCCGAAATGAAACTTGGAAAAGACCTGTTACCGCAATTTGTGCCTTTATACCGAAGTAGTCAACTTAGGAGCCAAAATATTGACGCTAGAGTTGGAAGTGATGGGTGTGTGTGGACGCGCGTGTTCCAGTTAGTAGCTATAACCGATGGGAACGAACAACCCGGGTCCATAACTTGATAGAAAGACTATCACACCAATAATAGTTGTGCGCACTAGGCGAACTATTAAAACAAATGGTCCACTGGTTGTCCATTGGCCGGGATGAGGCATCCGTTCGGGAAAACCTGAAATCTTACGTAGTGAATTGTAAGGATTTATGGGATCTCGACATGAAGCGTGCTATGTCCCTGCAAAATAATACAAGTTTTCTGGTAGTTAATAGACATGGAAGAACACTTAGCGTAACTGATACAGTTGTGAGGCTCTTATGATTACTATCTCACCTCAATTTCTGAGACGATTTTAAGTAATGGACGTGGAAGAAGGGATACTGGGACAACATTAAGACATCCACGAGCACGAAGTATTTCCATAAGATTCGGACAGAAAACGCTAAAGAAAAAGACAGTTCCAGCAGCAAGAAGCAACGATGGACAACTATATGGTAACAAGTGGAGTATCATCAATATTGTTCTGTCCTCAGATGATAAATTGAGCAGATAACGGATGGTGAACTCGAGGATATTGATGGCGCCAAACTCTAGAGAAAAGCGCTCGGATTATCCCCCTTATATGCATTTTAGGGGGAATTCAAGGCGTTCGAATGCCTACTCACTTCCTATTGGCAAATCATGCGCAAGGTTCTATTAACATTTGGGGAAACAAAATATGACAAATCATACTGAACTGATGCCTCAAACGAACAAACCATATCCACAAGGCACTTTGTTTCATTATAAACAGGATGAATTAGATCCTGCTTAAAAAGAAGGCGCTGTTTCTCAATATCATCAATGTTTTTTTGAAACAGGACACACTGTGTTCAGAAAGTCACCTCGCCTTTTGCCTGAGCGGATACGTTTTTCCGAATTCCTGGCATATTGGCGTAAGACATACGACAGTCAAGCGATGATTGGCACGTGATTATGGACAGCGAAAGTTGACTTGTATACAGCAGCTACCACCTAGCAGTTGTCGGGCCTTTCAGCTAAAACGTAATGAAGCTTTTTGGAGGTCATGCCGAAAGTATCTATATACAGCTAATTCATTCAATGGTTCACTGATGCTCCTCCATGATCGGAAATGGAAGCCTCAATTGGGACGAAGATCGTAGAAAATCACAAGTAACTCGTTCCAGACAAATGCCATCTATCTTGTTTTACACATGGGAGCCTAGTGTTATAGACAGATAGCTCACGGTTCTGATTAAGAAAATCTGTATCACTGAAACCATGAGAAATGTCTGCCGTCCGGCTAACATCCCCATTTCCAGACAGGGCTCACGCACTTAACGTGCAAACTACAGAAGAATAAGCCTCGTTTCTATTGCATCAGTACCACTCTCACTCACAGACCAATAGTAACGTGTGAGCAACGCATTCGCCAGAAATAGGCTGGGTTTCACCGTGATCACGGCTGCACTGAGAACATCTTCAAGCCATCCGCCAGATGTCAGGACACCGCCAATCATCTTTTAAGACATCAGGAGACCTTCCATTCAGCTGCAATCTGGGACTGCCCTTCAAAGAAGACTGTGTTCGGGAAACAGGTCGACAACCCGGAAACAAGTTGCTGTCAGGTGTCAGGCCGAATTAAGCCTTGTGACAGTTTACCGTCAACCATCAACATCTCAAGTAGAGTACAACATAGTCACCCACCTCCTACTTTCCGATTTAACTTTGTAGTAGATGAAAATGTAAAATCCGCCCTGAAAAGTTGCGAATATAGTGGTGTAAAAACACTCCCATTAACGCCGAGTATAAGCCCGGCCAGAACGTACTGTGGCACGAATCACTGTTCAGTGCAATAACGACAACAAATAATCTATAAAACTGTCAACGTACAAAAACTGATAAAACGAAGATAGTCAAGAAAAATCTATTAATGCAATTATGCCATGGATGTGGCACACTACCGTTTCGGTTAGCGTTTCTAACCAGCCATTTGAGCGACCACGGGAACCCCAACTGAGCATGAAACCTATCCACTTTACTTGGCAAAACAGCCACGGCTCTCAAATTACGTGACCACGTCAATGTCTAACCACAATGCAGTTTTACCCGACTGTCGGTGGTCTCAGTACGCAAATCCCGATGAGAAAAACGCCCAGTTGACAAGCGGAGTAGGTGACCGAAGCACCGCAGACTTTAAAATCTCAGTAGTTTATCGCGTATGATCAGCAATTCGAAATAAGCGGCACTGAACATCAAACTGGCGGAGGCAACGATGGTCAAACATGTCGAGTCTGCTGATAGCCTCGTTGCGAACCACAGAATAAGACAGAACGCACATACCTTTTCAGCACTATCACCACCAGTAACAACAACCGGACTTACTTTAGATACCATGGAGAACACAAGTTGTTAAAAACAGTAAGTGTCTGCAAAACTTGCTGGTACACCACAAGTACCATTGCAGGCTGACGAAAGAGTGCAACCCAAATATGTGAAACTGTTTAGTCTCAAGCGGACTGCCTTAAATAAAGACAGAAGTAGGATTCTTCTAGTGCTGAAACACCACTTTGCATCATTCCACCTAAACCAACCCGGTCAATCAACTTGATTAGTATGGCCGAAGTCATTGGCGGAGAGGTTAGGCGAGATAATGCAATCTGCACACTCCACGTCGGTCAACCCAGAGAGGAAAAACAAATGTCATACTCATTGGATTCCTTAAGTGCACCTTACAGAATGTGGTCCATGACGAAATTCAACAGCTAGGAGGGATCGGATAACCTTCACGAACGCCACCAGAAATGAAGAACGTACGAGGTAGTTGTTCATAAACCCTCACCCTGAGTGCAGAGTGAGCTTTCAATGATGTTAACAGAATCACGTGATTCCTAAGAACTGTCTTCGGGAACAGAGGCCCGGAAAAAATTACTAGTGATCGAATCAAAGGCAGGGGGGTACCTGGGATGAACAAACATTGGATCTCGGAGAAATCTCTGGAGTTGTTAGATGCCAGGCGGAACATCCCTCCTGGCAGTTCATATAACAAGTGTAGAAGAGATGTCCGTAGGAAACTGAAACGTAGC
>QNGE01004299.1:14211-27221 GCA_008508345.1 Paragonimus westermani
TGAGATGGCGCTAATCGAGCTCAGTGGCGTGAATGTTGTCGTTGTTTGTCCGAGCTGTCTGTGAAGTGAGTGCATTTAATGACGCGTGGCAGTGAAAAGCCGTAAGGAAGCTGTCTCGCTGATGACGCCTTACTCTTACTTGCAGCTCGGTTGTTTGTTTGCAAGGTGTAGGCACCTTGATGCTGAATGTTTGAATAGGGACGTAGTTATTTTCAGTAGTTAGGTTCCTTCCCGTCCCCTTCTTTTTCCTTCTCTCTTCCTATATAGGGTTTGCTTTTCCTTCATGGTTATGTGGCAGTTAAGCACTAGTGTGAACCACTAATGTATTGCTATTATGATGAAAAATATCACGACAGCCTATAACAGCGCCGATGATCCAATATCTGTTACCGGGCAAAATTTGACAACTGGCCTTCGACCGGATCGGAATTTCGTCTGTTCCTCACGTATGTGAACTTCTCTGGGCTTAGTAGATAGACGTAAAATATGACCATTGAGGAACTTCGACGCAGTAGACATCAGACTTGTCTGTGGTTGATGCAGGAATTTTGGGTCCCTTTTTAAACAACGGGAGTCACCAAGGACGAACTAACCTCTTCAGAACACCAAACCGACTAAAGGAATTTCATCAGTCTCCATTTAACCACTTCCCAACGTCCCTAGAGAGATGTGATCCAGTAGGTTTGCTACGTTTCGATAACTCGAGCTTCAGGGCTACTCCTGATTTTGAAAAAGAGCCGTCTGGAATGCAGCAACTTACCATTCGGGTCCCGCAGTCCGGTTGAGGTCAGCTGAACTATTCTTAAAAATGTTCAACCTAGCTGTCAAGTCAGTGCAACCGGCCAAATATAAATGAACCGTCCTTCTCTGCATATGGTCCCGCTCACACCTAATTGAAAAATAGTATAACCCTGCACCCAGTAAACCCGCTTCCCACTAGACCTAGAAAAAGGCTTCTTCCATGCCATCCGATTATCCGGACAATTGATGCTCTCGGTCCCTGCGAGTTTTTGATAGAATTGCGTTCTAGTTTTTCATGGTGACCATCATGCTCCCAGACACTGTGCTTCGAGACACGGATTACGCAAGACAGTGCTCTAGCCTCTGAGGTTTCACAGGAAGTACAAAACATTCCAGACGGAAAAGAGGCCTCAGTTCCCCAATTTCTCTAAGTATAAGATGCTGCGTCTGCTATTATTATTGACGGTGAGCTGTTGGGGGTAACCGGAAAGTCCGTGCACCTTGGGAGCTGTATCAATGCTGCTAATGTCTGAGCGCGAACAGTACAACTAACGGCTGGTATTTGCTAACTTACACCATCCGTGGTGCCAGCATGACTCACCCTTTGATGATAGGCCGAGTAAAAAATGTCACGGTGCGACTGTTTAACTATGCAGCTGCGAAACCTGGTCTAACCGCGTGGAGAATATTCACATTGCCTGTCTTCGACCATCGATACCTTCGAAGCGTTTGCGGTACAAACTGGGAACACCGTGTCAGCAATGACTAAATTCATCAAGCACCTCGAGAGCGGACTGAACCCTGAGCATAATGGTATCGCCTGATTGGGGTTCGTTATAAAATCCAACTCGGCGCTTGTCACAACGTCTCGTTCGCATGTGGTGAGTTAGAGTGAAATCAGCAGTCCGGTGACCAGTGAATACCACAGGTTTTTTGCTCCATTTCCATTTCCTTCTACCGTATACAAGTCCCAAATGCCCGTTAGAAAACGGCTCAACGAACTACTGTCGTTTCAGCTACTCTAAGAACGATCGAATTCGACGGCAGCTGAAGTAACATTCCTTCGATTTCCCAGCATATCCGAAAAGGAGCTTCCCAGAATGTCCGCCGTACAGTCCGTATCGAACAGCTTAGCTCGGAGCCGGATTATTTAATGAGACACTGTGGAATCTCTTGGGTGTCGGTCAAATAATCACACCTTTAGCTTGTTCACACAAAATGACGAAACGGCAGCCGTAATCGACAATCCATCCTCCATTATATGGAACCACAATCACTCGTGACTTTCCAACCACAGTTAAAAACAGAAAAATAATCTAGGCCGCAAATATCCAATATAAACGAGATGTCCTCGCAATTTTACTGACTCCAGTTTGGATACAATAAAATATTTATTACAAAAGACCGATGGAAGACAGTCGGATTGACAATGACCTTGAGTCTTGATGTACGAGAAGCAATTGCTCCGGACAATATGTCTTTGTGAATTTGTCGTGGGGTGTGCGATATTCGGTTTTGGATCGACTAGAAGAACTTGCACTGATAGGTCAGCGAGGCTGATCAGCAGAGCGTATTGCCATCAGATTAATGAAGTTGCACCCCTCGTTTACCAACAATAGCTTCAAAACTACAATCAATTGTGTTAAAGCATCCAAATCAACAGTATAATGTCACTAACGAGTGTCTTAAACGACTGCCCACAATTTGTTCCAAAACAATCGATCAACGGTACCGGCGCAAGACAACTTCGAGAGATAACCCGAAGAGGACGGGATATTCAAATTATCCAAGTAAGGCAAAGAGAACAAAATCCACCGCATCCATTAGTATTCACAATATCAGTTGGTAGACACATGTCACATAGGAACAAAACAAAAGAATAAATGCCGCACACAATGAGGATCACAAAATGAAGGGCGCGTGAGCTCACAGAAGAATTTCCACATGTATAACACAAGTCGACATATGTTAGGTGTACGCACAGGTCTGGATCACGAGGATGAAAACCACGCTCCACAAAGCCGGCTACAAACCGTCCGTGCTCAGGAAGCCAGTTCATCTCCAGTCGGTGCAGAAGACGGTGGAGTGGTGTGTTCAAGTCGAGGCCAGGACATGGCTTCGGCTTTCTTTAGTATAATCTCCACTTTGGTTCCCATCAGTTTGACTGTACAGCCTGCAGGATCAATCGTCTGTGAATTTAGCAAAGCCAAAAAAGAAACAGTATGTGAATAACCGGCAATGACAGACGCACAACCGTGCAGAATCAACTGGTCGAACGCAGACATACTTGATAAACACTGCACAACAATCGCTCACTGAGTACATTTTTTCCGGCAGGGTTGCGAGTCATAAGTGTCCGCGTAAAGAAGCAATGTGTAATGCATTACAGTATCACTAAGTCGTCCCTGAAATCACAGGATCCAGTGGAGGTCACGCATGACAGCACTCAACAAGGACATGACAATCAAAGGTGTTACTGAATGTAAAAAGAAATGAGGATCGTCACTGTTGTACGTAGCGTTCGTCTGCTAGATTGAGGGACCATGACTCAGCATGTAGCTGAATGCACTGGAGAAACGGTGACTTACAGGACTGAGCAGATGACATCGCTGAACTAAATCGTCCGTGGGGCAGAAGGTTAAGGGACCGTGAAAATGGAAGTCGTGAAATTGTCCGAGGATACCTGCCTCCCCACTGTTTGGTTTCTTTGAACTGAGGCGTTTCCCCATGGTTATATAGCAGTTGAACATCGATGTTATTGGCGTGTCGTTATCGACGATAGCAAAATGATGCCACATTCGTTAGATGACGTCGTGTGTGAAACCTCACAGAGTTAAAACCGTTGACACTGAACTTTAAATCACCCATGACGTTGGTGCTAAGGGCCAAATAATCACGGGATGGGTATGCTCAACAGCAACCCTTAAATCTGCTAGGTTGTATGAATCCACAGTATACCGTCGAGAGATCAGAGAAACAATAATATATATCAACTAGCGCGTGCGCACGCTAGGCACAATGGTTGAATGCAAAAATTCAAAAAGCCTTTAGCACACATGGTCTAGGAATGAAATGATGACAGACAGGTCCCAATCCATAAAGTTTTGTTTCAGTCAGAGCACACATAAACACCACATATGAGGTACAATATGTAACTTTTCAGAACTGTAAAGGTTAAATAAGAATATACTCGAAAATCGATGACCAAGCAAATCATCTAATCTAGAGAAAGATCTCAAAGGTGTTCAATAAGGGTGAGATCAGGTGAACACTGGGTCAGAAATCCAAGGGTGTGCAGTGGAATTGTACTTCACTGTTCCTTTCATGGAACAGTGTGATAGTTTTAGATAAACTGATGGTATCTCCGGTAGAGACAATCTGATTGTCATATTATCATTTATTGTGTGATGCTTAAGATAACACGCGGGTGCATACACTAAATTGACTAATATTTTGAACCTAAAACGTCAAACAGAATCAGGGGAAAATGATTAGTATAAATCCAACTGGAAACTGCTTTAAATTTGGTATAGCCCTCTGTTTGACGTTTACCTCAATGAACTACTTGAAATCGACAAAGTTCTTTGAAGTAATGCATTTGACTCCACTAAGGTTGAGCTTACCAGGCTCTTCGGTTCCTAATGCCTTCAGGTTGGTCGAAAATATGGATTTAGCAGTAATAATTCCAGAAGTTTCCTATCATCTTATTAACCAATTGATTTTAGTTTCACCTGCTTTTCTCCTCTACACTCAACCACTTTGGCTTGATCATCGTCTTCATGGTACTTGCTTTTGTAGAGAGAACGGTCCTTTGGTGATGGCAGTTGTAACGATAGCACCACAAACATCATGTGTCGTCTGGGTGGTAGGCGTTTTTGTAACCATGCTCCTTTTATAACCAGGCTTTTGACGTCAATCACCTTATAGACACCAAAGCCAAGCTTATCTATCCGGATTTATTGATCAACTCGATGTGATTCACTCTTGAATGGGAAAGTTTGCATCAGGACAGTTACTCTAGAAAACTGCCTTTTCAGAACATTACAGGTTTCTCTTCACCTGATAGGCTCCATATGAAATGGTCAGTCCTTTATTTGAATCACTGAAAGCTTAGGTATTGATTTATTATAAGGAGGAGGAGAATAGAAACCACATTTCGTAAGCTTCCACGAATCTAGCAGACGTTTTGCAGTTATCCAGAATTTACCAGCAGCTTCAAGACAATTTTCCAATTCCTTCAAACCTAATTGGTTTGTGAGAAAGAGGCGTATTAAGCGAGCGTGGATAAGATACATAAAGACTGTTGTGATAGAAGTTATCGTGAGTTGAACTGGAAATGAATTGGACTAGATCAGATACAAACACTCCATAGCAATGAAATAAACACTCAACTGGACGTAGTCGAGTTACAGCGTGTTTTCATCCCGTCGCTGTGTATGGGAAAAGTCCACTTCGAACTGTCAGTTTTACGTTGGTTACGGTCGCAAGGACTTGGAATGATGTTGGTAACGCTTTTTGATGTTAACCCCCAATCCGACACTCCAAGACCGATTTCGTCCCTGTTTGGACTCATTGGACAGAGATGGAGCGGATGAAAACAAGCTATAACTCAACTACATTCAAACTCGCTCATCAAAATCGATACACAGAACTGGTAGCCGAATGGATAAGAGCATTGTCTTGCAAAGCGAGAGGTATCCCATTTGATCCTCCACTCAGACTATTTCTGCCTGGTGAGTCCAAACAAGGAAGAAACTTGTCGTGGAGTTCCAGACTAAAGGTGAGCACCAAAAAGGATTATAGACAAGGGAACGATTAACAAAACTATCCCCACTAGCAAGAAGATGAGAAAACATGTGAAGAGAAGTGAAGAAAGTAAAATAAACCCTTTGGTTAAATTTAGAGGTTTGTGCAAAGAAAAACAAGAAGAGGATCCTTTGAAAATATGTCACTGCTGCAAACGGGGCGACCGTGAAGCAAATCCAACACGGGTTGGAAAACCGTACATACAGATGAACGGCCAGTGATTAGGGAGGTCTGGCAAGGAATTTAGTTTTAATCACAAAAAGAAAGATAAATACACTAGCCAAAGCATGGTGTTTCGACAGTTAGCCAAATGTAGACAATCCAAGTGAAGACCACCGGTACACTCTAAAAGAGGAAAACTCAAGAGAATAGAGAAGATCGAACGCATAATTCCTTAAAAGGTACTGCCATCAGGAATCAACGGCAATAAGCGACCCAGCAGGAATGTAAATTGAGTTCAGAGATACGCAAACCGCCGTTGAACACAAACATTGACGAAACCCACTTAGACGATCACAGTTCTAGACGATTAATTGAGCAAGCGTTGAGAGCTACGGCTCATAATTCCACACAAAAAACTAATCAGGAGAACAAATGACTGTCGGTATTCCACACAAATAGCGACAATCACTGAGAGTGCCAGGATGAGACGAACTCACGAAATCATAACTAAACTGTCGATAAACCACTGATTAGAATAGGGGAAACGAACGAACAAACTCGATGGCAAACTCACACCAAATAACTCAAACGTTTTGTCATAGCATTCCGGTTGGTTTGGACCGAACTCAAATGATACGCTGAGTCGAACTTGGTTCGCTGTGGTTTGGACCGAATCCGGACGGACGGCTTTCGCATAGATCGTAAGGGTCACTTGTCCAGGTAATTGGAACCAGTCGTGCCGACAGGCGGACTGCGAAGCGATAGAAACAGCCAAGTTTGTAGCTCGAGCAGCCTGATAGCGTAGAGCAGAAAAGCGAGAGATTAGCAACAAAATGAACGCCACGATCTATGAGTTCGGGGGAAAGCATATGGTCTAAACCGAACTGAACCCAATGACCTACAGGATCATCAAAGAACTAACTCGGTTGGAAACAGAAGCTCGTTGGTGGAAGGATTGCCACCGTTCACTGGCCTGCATAATCGAACATGCACATACTAACCCAGTTCCATGCTATCAGTTATCCGCGAGTGTCTGCGTGAGTATGGTTGGCATATGACGAATTGCGGTCAGTCCGTTAAGACTAATAAAGCACTAGCGGACGGAGCCTTTGACATTTCGTGTACCCAAATCAAGAGGGCGTTATAAAGATTTGACACAGACAACGGCGGTTCATTGAAACGGTCTGTTACCACGGACTGGATAACGACGTGAAATCCACCAAAGGAAAACTGCTCTGGATCTGCGCATAACAGAGATGTGGGGGATGTTCAATGACTGTGATTCGTAGATTCTGAGAATGAACATGGGTGACCTGGGTAAATTCTCGAGAGACGTCGGTCTAGTTCCGGAACGTGCTCTGCTCCGGTTGGTTCACTTCAACTAAGAACAGGACACAATCCCTCAAGAGCTCAAAAAGGCCCTCACGGTGCCACTGCTTGCCGGTAAGGGAATCAAGTGGTGATAGGTGTAGGAGCACCATTTTGTTGAGCAGTGCCGGAAAGTTTCTCATAATTCTGTCCAACCGACTTAATGCAGGAGTTTCAGATACCAGTATTTCCAAAGAACAGCGTGAATCCCAAACCAATCACCGCTCGTCAGTCTTGTTTCACTCTGTAAACCGAGAAGCACTGTGAAAGGTGCTCTATAAGTTTGAAAATCCACGTAACTTCATCAATTTGGTAAAAAAATGTTACACGCAATTATGAAGGCGAGGGTGCAGTCATGTGAATTGGTCTGATTACTCCGAAATATTTATTAATGTGAAGCAGGGTTGTAATTTAATCGTAGTAATATTCTGCCTATAACTGACAGCAATACTAACAATCGCTCTTTGGAATTCGCAAGGTGGCATTCAAACAAAATACTGTGTGGATGGGCGCCCGCCGAATGTTGAATGCTTTGGTGCTCTAAGCATGCTCCGTAACTCGACCGTTCGAATGCTAGCGTTCGCAGAGGACAACGAGCGGTTTGCGCACAGCGAATGACCTCAGAGAGTGGTGACGGCTTTCATAACCTCGACAGGCAAATTTAGTGTAGACAACCACATAAGTGGGACAACTTCTCTGGGCGAACGTGCTGTTTACACTTGGAACCCATATCAACGGTGACACTGTGAACAGTTGCGCAGACTTTTGCTACTTGGCTAGTGATCTGTCGCCAGATCTCTCCATGAACTGTGGGCACCGAGCTCGTGTGACGAATGGTATGGCCCCTTTGGGATGTTCTGCAAGACACTGGAAGAACCGCAGCACTAAGATGAAAACTAAGCCATTTGTCTACTACATCATGGTGCTGTCCTCGCTGCTGTAAGACAGTGAGACTTGGAGGGCGTATCAACAGAAAGTATGGTACCCGAATAGGCTCCAGTTACAAATCGTCGTGCATTGAGTATCAAGTGGTCAGATGAGTCCGAACACCGAGATACTTCATCGAACAGATACGAACGGGAATGAATCTATGCTGATGCTCATCTAGCTTCATGCAATGGGACACATTCGTCGGATGGATGACAGGCGGATTCCAGAAACGGTTGCAGTACCGGCAGTCAGAATTATGCACGTCAGAAGCTGACACTAGGGTGTTAATCAAGTCTTTCGCGCTGCAATATCCACTTTAAACCATAGAACGACGCGATCTCAAACCGGGCCGCTGGCGGACGTGTAGTCCAGCTAAGTGAAGGAAAGCTCAAGGGACGATAACTGTGCGGTATTGAATCCAAGAGTGTGGTTCTCAAAGGTACTGTGGACATCACAGATCGTATTGATGTGACCATATGGCGCTGTGACAAATTTGTCTCAGAATGCACTGCACTACACTGCACCATCAACGAAGAGACAATGAATGTGAGATACGAAAGTAGGCTAGCCCAATATATTTCATTACCGCTGTTGTAAGTCAAGTGAACCATTGAACCACGTTATATGGTGAACCACTCCATCTTCCTTTCAGAAACTTTCGGTTATGGCGGTTTGCTGCCTTTCCTTTTCTTTAGCTTGGTTGGAGTACACAGCCGAAGATTCAGCATGGTTTCTCAGTCCAAATGTACACCTTTATTTATCTTCCAATCATCTACAGAGGACACTAAAGTATACTCACGTAATAAAAATCATCTTGCTTCACACCTCCAGTATGTTAGATCGCGTTATTGGAGTCTTTTCTGTTTCCGAGAGATCAGGTTTTCAATTTTGCATTAGTCTAGTACCGGACCGATTAGCTTTCATTGGCTGGATCGCGGAGATCTCTTTCACGCCTCCTACTTCGAGATTACACTAGATACGGTGAGCGAGTGGAACTGCAAGTGATTCATTTCAAGCCACTTGTAGTGAAGTTTATGCACAGAAATCGTTCAGCTTCAGCTACTATGACAGACTAATCCTTAAACAGATGCCGCAACCCGTGTGTCACTCGTGCGCGAGCGGCTAGCTGCTGCGGAACATCGTTCTTTTCAAATTGTGCTGTACACTAAAACATCAACCTATTAAGCGACTAACTTTATGAACTAAACATCTATTAGTATGTGATTCATTTGCTCAACAACAACAACGACGACAACAACAACAACAGTTCATCATTTCTCCCGTCTCAGCTCAACTCTGTGTGAAAGGGAAGAAGCCTGCCACTTTGAAGAAAGACGAACAACGGCAAGAGACAGACAGTAACCAACCTTTTCAGTCCAATTGTGCCGTCCAGTGGCGCAACCCGTCTGGTCCATAAACGCTTCGAATTCGCTGGTCTTGCGGTTACAGCAAGTCCAGAATTTCATTCTATAGTAGGAAAACAATAAAGGACCCAAAAGGCCTACAATGAAACCTTTTGATCGCATGCTACCGAAAAGCATCGATACATTCAAAAGGTGAGTGTGATAATAGACGGTGGATGTGATCTTACGAAAAAATACGATCCAAATTACCTGGGCTCGTATACCGTGAAGTAGGGTACAAATTGCCAGTGACACGGTGAACGAATATCACCTGATATCACCGGTAAGAGGTGAAATGGAACTAAGGAGCAGTGAAAACTATGGGGATGCTCGATCCTAAGTGGCGCCCTACTATCATTTGCAACTCGGTTGTTTGTTCGTAAAGCATAGGCACTCCTGCGGTGACTGTTTGAGATTAAGCATAACAGTCTTTGGAAGGAGGTTCTATCGGTTCTCCTTCTTTTATCGTTAGCCAGAGGATTTTTTCTCACTGTTGTGTGGTAGCTAAGCATCGATGCACCGAATTGCTTGCAATGAAGACATCTTCAGGTATATACACATACAGCGTCTTCAAAAATACCGAACGTTTGTCAGCGAATAAAAGGAAGATCTACAGCAGTGCAGAAATCATAGGAGGCATGGATGAAATTTAATCCGATGACCTTATAAGACACAGACCATTTTTACCTGAAAACCACGCAAAGAAGATAGCTTCTGGATGGATAAATGGGCAAACAGAAAAAACCCTTGCAAATCGCGTAGCTACTTAACAGGTCAGAAGAAGGTTGCGGTGTACAACTAATAACTGGAGAAATAAAACCAGTGCAATAGTGCTAAGAGTCATGTAAAGCGCATCCAATCTAAAAATTTCTCTAGACTGGAGGATGTCATCCATCGATGGGAATTATTTTGGAAGCGAACGGGCGAGATGCGTGAGAATTCGACGTAGATGTTCAGACAGTTTTAGGGCACAATTTATTCTGAAAGGAGCTGTTAATCACAGACGGCGTCCAAGCCCAAAGCGATCGCCGTATTGGAAACGTCAATCCGATTCACTTGTCTGCATGTGTGTCTGTTACGTTGTAGACACACAAGTGGATGCGAAATGAGCTACGAACTGTGATGTGTGTGAATTCAATTAGATAGCTCTAGTGGTAACCAAGCCAAAGCGATCAGTACAGATATACAGCATGCTGAAGAACAGTCTGAAAACAAGTACACAGAGCCAGTGTTCTGGTAGGTCTATGCGCAAGCTAATATACTCCTCAGTCAAGTTTCACGGTCACTCGACAGATCATGAGAATGAGAACACTTAGCAACCAGAACCAGTGTACGAGTGAGAGTAACACAACCAATATTAAAACGTTAACCTGGTCGATTGTGTCCGTATGTGTGCTAACAACAAATAATTCTTACCAATCAATTCGTGATGCGTCACGCGTGAGGGTTATCTTACCACATTAGTGCTAGCATCCAACATGATGATGCAAAGTTGGCTAACTATGATCCCACCAATTAGAGCAAACTGTGTATACACGCTCAACGTGATGACAGCTTGGCTCGACACTGATGATGCAGAGTAAGGAGACAGACAAGAACAGACAGAAGGGGATCAGTCCGATTATAACACTGGAGTCTTCGAAGTGAGATTCCGTTACACGGTAGACTTTGAACACAGTTCCGAAGTGTAGTGGTAAACATTCGAACACCACAAGTGGTTAGCTCAACGTGACGGGGAATTTCAACAAGTATTCAGAGAAGTCGGATGAAAATCTTGACTTCGCGTGCAGTAATCCAGCATGATGAAAAATACTACTTGTCGCTAACAACCCGTTAGGTGAGCACATGCTGACAAGAAATGGGCAAGAACACAACAACAGGGGAGCTGGCGAAGGTGACAAGAGTGGAGCAAGGCCGGATAATATGAAGAACCAGAATGAATTAGTGCATTCAGCGACCGGTAGCCTGGTTACGTGATACATGACGGCGAATCGAATTCATAACTATGGAAAATTAAGTCGGCTGATCTTCCATATCCAGCCTGCTTTAGGCGAGTATAGCTCAGACCACTTGGCAGACCAAAATCGTAAGCAAGCATCCAGAGATGACCATGGTGGACGGGACATGTCAGCTTTTGTCACCAAATACTGACTAGTATCGATGTTATCGAAGAGAATGTTCAGACTAAACGACGACGGCGACGAGACATCCGCAAATGAACATGGTGAACCAAGCTATGCGTTTCCACAGTAAGGGACACAACGTACCAATATATACACCTTCTTTACTACAGGATGTGTTCCGCTTGCTCCATAGATGGTGCATATCTGAGAGTAAGCAAAATACTGTGGAATACCATGAGACAGTAAAAGCATCAAGCTTGTACAGTCAATGGCTTTTTAATGACAGTTCAGCAGTCAATATGCCACTACCACACACTAACATTTTAAACGTAACACTTAGCCAGTTAGATGTAGCTGACAGCAATGTCACAACAAATGAAAAAAAACACGGAAAGTGAGAAATATCAAAGATCCGAACAAGGGAGGCAACCAACAACCCAAGGGAGACTAATAATACTGCCACCGCTGATCGATTTTTCCATAAGATCTACTGCATTGCTGGTCAAACGAGTTTGTTGTCCTTTGGATTTTAGCCTGGAGGGTCTTGGTTAAAAATTGACAGAAAAGCTTAAATGTCCTGAAATCTTCCACTACATTAGCCACAAGAAATAAGAGGTAGCAGACGACAGGTTTGTGTGCATAAAATGTGTCCACGCTTACGACAGAAGGTAATCCACCCCAACGGAAGGTACATTCTGCTAATCTCGAAAACGCAAATGAATTTCGTCATCAATAGTGCGATGTTCCCACTAGACGCGTCTGATTCTTTTTCTCGTAGATTTTGTTGGTTCTGAGACCACGAACAGTCGTTTTTCAAGTAGGATATCGTTCACACTTGATCAAAGTCTTCGCAGCAAAAGATTTTCTGGTCAGCATTATTCGGAAAGAAGCAACAGACTCGAGTTTGGCCACCGCTAGCCCATGCTGGAAGTGTATCCTCTCCTCATGGGATTTGAACTTCGGTCACACTTCATGAAGCAACTGTGTTGGCCGCTGCGCCGTTTGTCTCACATCAGACGCGACCGAATTATCAGACCTCAACACTCAGTCAATTGTACCTGCAAGTAACGACCGGATGACTCGACCGTCTCGACAGGAAGCACATTTACTACCTGCTGACCCTAATCGATGACCCCATCACTAGGACTTCGGAGTTAGGCAGAAACCTCCGACATCAGTAAACCGACTAGACAATATTTTAGAGTGCAGAGGAGTAGTGGGGAAGTTGGCTAACTTAATGTTTGAGAAATTTGAAAAAGTGAGTTCCCTTTAACCACTTCATCAAAGCAGAAAGAAGACATATATTGCGATATGTTAACATCTCATTTACTCTCATCAGTCGCACACGTAAAACATGCCAGTTATATACAACAAATATTTAACGACACACAGGGACTAGACACACATACAAGCACACCAGTTATTATGTAATCATGACCATGGCAACCCGACCGGTTGTTTCAACCACTTCTGTGCA
>QNGE01004299.1:31444-42071 GCA_008508345.1 Paragonimus westermani
ATTCTCATTCGAACTTACCAACCGACGTTATGTGCACAGAAGTGGTTGAAACAACCGGTCGGATTGCCATGGTCATGATTACATAATAACTGGTGTGCTTGTATGTGTGTCTAGTCCCTGTGTGTCGTTAAATATTTGTTGTATATAACTGGCATGTTTTACGTGTGCGACTGATGAGAGTAAATGAGATGTTAACATATCGCAATATATGTCTTCTTTCTGCTCTGATAAACTTCATGTTGAACATCACTGACATGTGATCGGGGCTCCGGCATACAGACAGATTCTATAGCTAGCCTCTTTCGACTAGAATCACTAGACTCGAGTATAGCTCGTATTAGGGCACATCCCTATTACGGATTAGCACAAGGAAAAACGGCTAAAACTTCACATATAATTCGGCTGTGTTTAATGTGAGATCAACAGCATAGTGGTTAACAAGGTAGCTCCATGAGAGTGTGACTGGAGTTCAAATCCAGGTACTCGCAAGGATATACACTACCTGCGACTTCTAGCAACAACGGAATTCGAGTAGTGTTTCTTTTCGAGAAAGGCTGGCTGGAAAGTCTACCAGAATATGAGAACTGCAGTCAAATGTGAGTGATAATCAAGTCCACGCTAATCTAATCGGATACTGCTCACCAGCAACATGTAGCTGTATTATACATTCGGCCCTACACAGGACGGAGACCACGCCAGTACTACCAGTGCTGCAAGTTAATGAATACCGTCCAGGTTTCATCTATGAATTATGACCTCATAAGTACCCCAGCTCTAAATGTACAAGGCGTGTTATGTTGCCAGAACAGATTTGAAGAGAAGACAGAAAATACCGGATATCTGGCCTGAAGATTGGGCATGCACGAACACAGTCTGGTCACTGTGTTTAGGAATATTTCATAGTACAGAGACAGCAACATCGGTGATTCTCACTTATGCTTAACTGCCATACAACCACGAAGAAGGAAGTAGGCTCTGGTCAGGAAGAAAAAACAGGAGAGGTGACCTAACTACCAAAACCAACTGTAGTCAGACGTTCAACGTATGGATGCCTACACCTTCAGAGTGAAAAACCGAGCTAAAAGTGAAAGTAAAACGTAATCAACGAGACAGCTTCCCTACGGCTCCGATTTCCCCGCGTCGTTAAATGCACTCACCTCACAGACAACTCGGACAAACAACGACAACATTCACGCCACTGAGCTCGATTAGCCGCCATCTCGACCAAAGTCTCCAACCACCGACTCTGTGAGTCGCGAGGGCCCCAGCCCGGGAGACGAACACGACCCACAGTGGCCAACCCCTTGGTGAACGACTTCATTTCCCTACGCCAGGTCATTATCTGACCACCTCGCACCTTACACCAGTCGGTCGCAGTGTCAGCGAACAGTGCTCGGTGTGGAATACGACTAGCTGGCATCCTTACTACATGACCTAACCATCTAAGCCTGTGTAAACGTAGGGATTGAACAAAAGAACTCGTTTGGCAATCACTACCAAACACCCGCTTTCGAACCTCTTCGTTACTTACACGCTGGTGCCACCCGATACGAGCGATTGAACGTAGACATCGGTGGTCAAATACTTGAAGACGGTTCACGTCTTCTACCCTGAGCGGCCAGGTCTCGCTGCCGTAAAGTAATACGGCCTTCACCGTTGTCTTCCATACGCGACCTTTAAGCCTCAGAGAAATACCTCTCTGTCGCCAGAGATGCCTCAAATTAGCGAACACCGCCCTAGCCTTAGAGATACGCGCTTCTATTTCATCCCCTACACCTCCTCCGCCGTAGCTGATGCAGCTTCGCAGGTATACAAACCGGTTAACAACCTCCTTGACTACATCATCTAACATCAAATCTACGTAGTCACAGCAATCCTGCAGAATCACTTGGCATTTTGAGGCTGCAAAGCGCATTCCGAAGTATTTAGCAGAACGCGAAATAGCGTCTAGCATTACTCGTACCGATTGAAAGTTGTCAAACAGCAACACCTTGTCAGCATAATCAAGATCAGTCAGTCTTTCACCAGGCATCTTCTGAGTGCCGGAGACAATACTCCATTATTTCGTCTATGATGAAATTAAACAAAAATGATGACAACGGACAGCCTTGACGTACGCCGCTCATGGTGCTGAAACTGTCAGACAGTTCACCGTAAACCCTAACCTGAGTTAAAGCGCATCATTTAGTACACTTGCTTCATAGAAAATTCAGTCAAACATCGTTCACGTTTAGCTGTAACCTAGCCACAGAAAAACCAGTTTCAATCTGCAAATGAAGGATGGAACAAAAAAGGAACCTAAATTTTAACACGAATACGTAAAGTTCACGTAATACACACTCGTAAGCTCGAATGTGCAATAGCAAAGTGAAAACAAACAACCAAACTGGAATTATGAATAAGGCCGTGTCTGCAAGACAGCTCTTAATGCCTCGTACAATTACTTCACCGGCAACCCAGTCCAACAATGGTGACATGCTGCTGGGACCGATTACCCATAATGCGTTCCAACACATCAACCATATATTGTGAGTCAGTGCGAGACAATGAGACCCGCGATAGTTAACCCACTGGCACCTTTCTTCCTCCTACACTGAATCACTGTATTCACATTGCACCTGAAAGAAACTTGCAAAGCGTTCGGCATGACAGACGACTTAGCTGGAATCCGCTGTAAATGACTTCTCCGTATCACTAAAACACGGAGCGAAACCGCTTGCTTGGTTCCCATTACCAAATATCTGATTACAAAACACTAGTCTGTTACTGCGATGCCAAAGACTATCAACTAACCCACGCCTAAGAATTCTGATAGCAGGGCTCAGAAGCCAATCAAAGGATAAATTCCAACATAAAAATTGTATCACAGCAACGTGTACATAACACTGTTGCACACACAGAGAAGTTCAAAGCGGTTACCCACAGGATGTTCACGTGTCGTCAAAAAAACAGGGTGACATACAAGAACATACATCCACAATGCTCCCGAGTACCTCGAAAGTGGACAGACTTGTCCAATTGGCTGACCAGATACTCATTCAGTCTACACACTGTCGGAAACATGGGCCATGAAAGACAACGGATACACGCGCTTTGTCTTCTGATAATTGGTAGCCAAGATAAATGTCGTGTGCGGACACAGATTACGATACGACCCCACATGAGGCGGAACGGCAAGTATCAACTACTGTAAATTGTAGGAAAGTTCAGTTCAAAATGAAATCAATAAACGATGAAAATGAACTCTTGAGAACGACAGTAATTTGCAATAAACAGCAAAACACAAGTCTCATGACGTAATGCCTCAACAAAAGATAAACGAACCCTTCGTGAAAGATCGGGATGCCAGGATGATAGAGACACAGTTCACTGTCGGTCGCAGTGCCTGAGTATGTCTGAAAACAATGAGAGGAAGCAAGTAGTCGAGAGAAGCAAGTCAAAACAGACTGAAGGTGGCTTCCTGAAAAAAAGTCAAACGCTTTTATGAACGGAAGTTCAAATCCAGGATACGTCGACTTCGTGAAATAAATACATGCAGAAGCGAGATAAACACAGCTGCTTTCCATAAATTTGAAAACAAACGCCTCTTCGCTTAATAAGTAGGGCTTGTTCTTCCTCTCTGCGGTTGTATGGAAATCAAACACTGGCATGAACTGATGATGTAGTGCTGTCTAGGATGATTACAATGACAATTAAATAGATAATTTCGTGATACCCTTCGTCAGGTTTAAGTTCTGATTCCAACTATAAACCTAGCACGACCACAAACTTCTTGAACTGCTCTTCAGAGCACAATACAACACTAAGTACTCACCACCTTGCATCCACTATTCTTGCAACTAGTCCCCGGGCTTATGAGCGCTGAAAAAGACAAAACGGAACCTCGTGCGAACGTGTGCGAAGTTAACATTGGTTCGTGAAACTAGGGAAGGATGTGCACATAGAGTAGTACTATATGATCTAACTAACCGTCATCCGTAATACAAGTCTCAACCATGTCAGTATTAATGAAAGCACAGTCAAAATGACAATTGCACGCCCAACAAAAGTTTGATAGAAATTTAAAGGATGGATAATGAAGCTGCAATCTGCTCTCGAATGATCCACATAACACCTTACATATGAGGAATCAAGTGCAACTGGGTTTAGAGAACTTGACGCGCCTAGGGACACACACCGTCATAGCCGGCCGTCATCTGATCAAACCTAGTTAGTCAGTAGAAAATTGCGCAACTTATGACGCATCTGGATAGACCTTACCTGTTTCCCCATCCTTGTTTGCCACACTCCCGCCAGTGTCACTAGTGCTCTTCTCCGCTAACATTTTGTCCAGTATGTTTTTCAGACTAGGCGTAATTTCTACGTTCAGTTTTAGCATTGGTTCGGTTGCAGCTGGACGTGGTTGTGATGCTGTGACAGGAGGTGGTATCGGGGTAGACAGAGGAGGTGAGGAAGCCGCTGGCTGTAATGATAGAATGAGTGGATGTAGGAAGACAGAACAAGTAGCACATACATGGGCAATCTGGAAACCGATGAACAAAAATATGAGCGGTTCCTAGGTTGCACAGAATTAGTTAATCACATGAGCACCTTACAAACCTAATCAAATAAAAACCATCGCACTAGATACATGTGACAAATGACTCGCGAATTATTGCATTGTCCAGTCACACGTGCTGCCGGGGAGGAATTATGAGTGTCCACTTTCCGGTTAACTTCTTTGGCAGACGGAAGTCAAGGATATAAACGGGCGACGGGGAAAGACAAAACAGAAGCAACCATCCAGGGAAAACAGTGTAACACCATGAATGTATGGAGAAAACATGTCCAACTGTACGTCACGATGGGCGGAATCACAAACGCACCCTGTTCACACGACTAAATTGAACGGACGACGGCGTCAGTTTCAACCGAATACTCATGAAAAAACACCGCGTGCAAGTCTGGCGCTAGTACGAAGATATCAGCGAGACAGGTGAAACACCCATCTATAATAGGTCCAGAAGGTCAGACCCGTGACCGGAACACTTTGAACATCCAGTACAACTGGCATCCTGCTTTCACTGTGTTGCCGCAGCCAACTTGTAAAGTAGCAACCTCGGAGGCAGATTTGGAACCGTCTACAACGACTGCGGTCTACAAATGTACTTCTGTTCTCGTACGTGATAAAGCTCCTGGTGGTAACAGTTTTCGAAGAAGGCGTTAGAAGAGGCTTTGACTCAGTTGTTTCAATTTGTGGGAACGATGGAGACCATCCATTTGACCGGAAGTCACTCGATAACAGTTCCATTATTTCGAAAAGTATCACGGGTGCCTCCAGAAACAACAAGGAAAATAGATCCCAGTCATTACTAAGGTTCTAGCGTTCGTCAAATCTCATCGATTCACTGCAGCTCGAGAGAGAAATTGGGGAAGAACTGGTAGGGTTTCGCCTTGGGCGGAGATGCATAGATCAAATTTTTACTCTTTGTCAAATACTGGAACAGCGCCATGTGTACCAGCGGTCAGAAATGGCCGGTTCAGTGGATCAATCGACACCTTCAGAGTCACTTAAACGCAGGAGTGTGTCGACCAAGTATGCAAACATACTGTTGGCGCTTTATTCCTACACTCTAGGTCAGGTTAGGGTTTACGGTGAACTGTCTGACTGTTTCAGCATCAGCAGCGGCGTACGTCAAGGCTGTATAATTGAATCATTTTTGTTTAACTTTGTCATAGACGAAATAATGGAGGACTCTGTACTGTACTTGCAAGATGCCGGCGTGGACCTCCTAACTGGTGGAAGACTGACTTATCTTGGCTATGCTGACGACACGGTGTTGCTGTCTAACACTTTCCAAGGAGCACAGACAATGCTAGATAATATTTTGCGTTCTGTTAAGTACTTCGGAATGCGCTTGGCAGCCTCAAAATGCAAATTGCTTCTGCAAGGTAGTTGTGATTACGTAGATTTAATGCTGGATAATGAAGTCATGGAGTTTGCTGACCGGTTTGTGTACCTTGAAAGCTGTATCGGCGGCGGCGGAGGTGTAGGGGATGAAACAGAAGTGTGTTTCTAAGGCTACGGGGTGTTCGCTAATCTGGGACACTTATGACGACAGAGAGATATCTTTCCGAGGCTTAATGGTCGCGTATATTAGACGGCAGCGAAAGATGGCCGCTTAAGGTGGAGGACGTGAGTCGTTTCCGGGTATTTAACCACTGATATCTGCGTTCTATCACCCGCGTCGTGTAGCA
Source organism: Paragonimus westermani (assembly GCA_008508345.1). Taxonomy (NCBI): domain Eukaryota; kingdom Metazoa; phylum Platyhelminthes; class Trematoda; order Plagiorchiida; family Troglotrematidae; genus Paragonimus; species Paragonimus westermani. Next base: position 37,682 of record QNGE01004299.1, read on the forward strand.
CCAACAAGTAGGCAGTAGAAAGATTAGGAAGCGGGTATTTGGTAGTGATTGCCGGGCGAGTTCTGTTGTTCATTCCTTAGGTTTGCACAGACTCAGATGGTTATGTCGTACACTAAAGACGCCAACTAGTCGTCTATCAAACTGAACACTCTGCCAATGCTGCAGCCGATTGGTATTGGTTGCGAGGTGGACAGAGAATGACCTGGCATAGAGAAATGAAGTCGTTCACCATAGGGCTGGCCACTGTAGATCGGGTTCGTCTCCCGGGATGAAGCCCTCGCGATTCACAGAGTCAGTGGCTGGAGACGTTGGGTGAGATGGCGGCTAACCGAGCTCATTGGCGTAAACATTGTTGTTTTTTGATCGAGTTGTCTGTGAAGTGAGTGCATTTAACGACGCGGGGAAGTCGAAGCCGTAAGGAAACGGTCTTGCTGATGATGCTTTACTTTCATGTGTAGCTCGGCTGTTTGTTTGCAAATGGTAGGGATCTTGATGTTGAATGTTTGAATTCTTGGTGGTTAGGTCCCCTCCCATTTTTCTTGCTTCCTTCCTATACGGGTTTGCTTTTTTCTTCTTCATGGTTGTGTGGCGGTTGAGCATCAGTGTGAAACACTGAATTATTGCCATCCATTGTAACATAGATGTTGATGGTGACTAACGTAATTCCCACCAGGTGATCCGCAGTTTTCTCTCAGCCACCGACTGTTTGATGTAGCGAATATCCCGCGCAAGATACCACAGCGCCTATTTAAGTATGTAGTGTTACATCTTATCAGTATTGTTTCGCTGTGGCAGCACGGGTTCTCATCAGACCGATCGTGTGATTAACATGGTCTTCCTTATGGAAAGCCTAACTGGGACCAAAGATCACGATCTTATTGTAGATGCTGTCTTCTTTGAGTTTGCTGAAACGTGTGACTAGATGCTTCACGGTCCACTTTCATGTAACCCAGATGCGTACGGAGTTCAGGTTGACGTTCAACGCTAAATTGTCTCGTTCCTGTTTGGTGGAGCTTTCGGGGTTAAAGTTGACCCTGTCCCTACCTCCTCTGTGCCCATCTAGCGAGGCGTTCCTCGTGACTCACTCCTTTGACCGTCACTATTTCTAACCTCTTGTCAATGACTCCAGAAATGCTGTATTCGACTGACCTTAAAATCTTGAACTTCCATCACTCCAGCGTTCTTCAAGCTAACCTAGATGATGCAATGCTATGATCGCAATCGCTGTGCCTTCCAATCAGTGATGACGTGTGTACATATGTTCCTTGTTGAAGCTCCCCAAAGTGTGTGTACTGTAGTGGTTGCCCAATTGAACCCAAGAAAGGTCTGGGAACCCGGTTGTCTTCCAACCTATCTTCCTCCTGTCAGTTGTGGAAAGGTGGCTAAGAAGGGATGTGCTGTGTTGAGCCTCATGAAGTTAGCATCTTCAAGTTTAGATAAGAAAGCCCCCCTAAATCTTTTGCGGGGATCCTTGTCCTAACTTTGTCCGTATATGCTAATTTTTTGGTATTTACTGGCTCCACAAAGGACTCAGATGCATTTTGAGTGTGATTAGTGAATTGTTACGGAAACAGTCCCAAATCTGCGAAAATAAGCACACAAGTCCCGACTGGGAACCCTTGATCTTTGCCTACTTAAAGACCCCTGGGAGACCTCATTCTCATTAATTTTACCTTGAAGTCTTTGCGGAGGAATCTTTCACCTGTGCAGATCAAAGCTGCCTAAACGGTCACGGGGAGTTAAGGATGTTGGCCCAATGGAAACATGTTACAGCCAGTCGTCCATGCATTTTCCAGGTTAAGATTTAAGGCATTGTTGTTCTCATACTTCCTTAGCCGAAGTGATCACTAAAATTAAACATCTCTATTCATTCTCCCGGTAGTTTCTTTGGTGAACAACGCTACACCAGGTTATCCGTGGTCATGTTTCTGAAAAACTAATACTTTGCATGAATTCCGATGAGAACTGAACCTGCTCGGGGTGCACGGGTTCCCAGTCTCGCGCATGTGTATCAGTTGGTGAGTCACTAAAAGGGTGGCCTATCGATAAGTCTACTTGCTCAGTACTGAGCGAACCTTGTTTCTGTACCTTTTCATTCACTTGACCACAGACACCCAGTAAGATCTCAGCCTAGAGCTCGAGGATGTGTGCTACCATCAAAAAGCGCATGTGGCTCTTTGTGAGAAACCTAGTCGCCAGCCTTAGATCGACTATTGTTTGGCACTGCTATTTATCCGCTCCCGGCGAATGCCCGTTGACTAGACACGTCCGCCCACTTCGCAACTAGCCCACAAAAGTTTATGTTCTTCCTATCTGAAGTCAGGGATACGCTCTAAGGCACTGATGACTGTCGCAGTATTCCGGGAACCTGTTCTAATTTAGGACTATCTGTTGTAGCCAGGAAAATTGACAGGGCAGTTTTACATCTTCCGTGTCGGTTATGGTTATTAAAACATAGTCGTGAACACCCTAAGCTGTCACACTTCAAATAGTATTCAGGGAAGTTTGGGAAATAACGAATTTTCAAGTTGACCATCACTCACATTTGATCGCAGCGTTCGCATTCAGATAGACTTTCCAGCCAGCCTCTTTCGAAAAGAAGCACTAGACTCGAGTTTCGCTCTCATTAGAGCTCGTCAGTAGTGCATATCCTTGCCACGGCCGGGATTTGAACTCCGGACATTCCAATCATGAGGCAACCGTGTTAACCACTGCGCCATTGACCTCACATTAGGCACGACCGAATCATCAAATCTGAACGCTCAACCACTCTCGCTTGTGATCATTGCTCACAAGCGATTGTGCCGTGGACGCGTGTGTTTAAAAATAAGGCTGCATTTCTTTGTTCCAGTTTGAACAACTAGGACTTTGTTTTTGTTAGCGATCACGGAGGACCTCTGATACGCGTTAACTGTGAATTCGGAAAAACCTCTCGAAGTCCTTAGATATACTTGGATTTCAGTGCATCGTGAATGCACGAAGATTAACATGATGGCGGATACCATATAGCATGTGAGAGCGCGAAGACTAACAAAACAGCGGGCTACTTACGACATACCAGCTTCGTGGATTACATTTTTGATCGACTCTAGGTGAGTAATAACCATACCTTATGAAGAACATACTGAGATAAATCCTCAGACCATAAAAACCAGCCCGGATTAAAGTTGTAAATCGGTTGTTTTATGTCTTGCTGTTGTATTCAATGATAATCGAAATAAAGGACCAGGACTTGGTGGACACCGTGTTTAGAGGAAAATAAATATCTACGTGATTTACGTGTGTTCAGTCCTCGCTGTAACACTATTAACAACAGTTCTGTCAGGAGGCCGATTCAAATATCTCTCAGGAAGGTCCAAGCCGACCTCGGGGTGTAGGGGTTACTCACAAGTAAATGGGGGAAGTTGTGATGAGAAGCAAAAGTATCGTTGTGAGGTAAAAACATCATCTGGACAAGTGCCCGGAGATGTGCCCCAGGGGGCTACAAGGCTCGACCTGCAATCAGCCAGTACTGTATACCAGAAGTGTTGTCACCGTGCAGGAAACATGGAAGTAAATTTGGATTAATGTAAACAACCGCATCTCCAGGTGCCCTCACTGTAAATCAGCAAAAGAAAAAGTGGTCAGGAACTGATCTCACATAATTGTTTCTGGGACTAACCCTGCCTAAGTAACAGCAAAATGTCCTTTATACGTCAGCTGCCTATGTTCTGGTTTTTATCAGATTAATGTGGTTGATGTAGACACAATTTAGTCGTCTCATCACAGCACAACCTCTGGACGAAAGCAACCAAGTTGTGTGATGAAGTCAATGTCAAGTCAATTAGTCAATGTTTGAAAATGCTGAAGTCATTTCAGAAAGTACGGGAGACAAACTTGACGAATAATTTTTTACTGTAAAAGTAAAAAAATATACAGGAAAACTAGGTTAAACTGTGATGGATATTAGGGCCGGTGGAACAGACGAAAGTTACGTTATGCTGTCCACAGCAGCAGTCAACGTCAAGGATTTTGAAGAATACATTGCTACCAACCTAACATGAAGCTTAATGTACGAACGAGTCCCAATGAAACCTTATAGCCGACACGCGTCTACTTGTGAGCAGCTGAATAATATGGCATACATTCAGTGCAGTCAACGATGACGTTCGTTACAGTAACATGATACCAATCTATGGGCGTAATGAGTTGATCGAACGGTGCAAGACCAATTACATCGTTACCGACTCAGAATGAACGCATATCGATTGAAACAGTCAGTTAATTCCCTTACATTGTATGGGTTACGTATTGTATTCCGTTATATGTAAGGAGAATCCAATAATCATCATCATCATCATCATCATCATCATCATCATCATCATCATCATCATCATCATCATCATCATCA
>QNGE01004300.1:7100-33541 GCA_008508345.1 Paragonimus westermani
CCAAGTATAGCAATGACGTGCACGATGCCTAAAACTAGTGCTGGCTAAAAACAGCTTATGCTCAGCGCACAGCTGCAGTAGTCGTCCGCCATTGTCCGAACGATGTGATGCTATCCCAAACCTGTCACCTAAACGAGATTCGGCCTCACCAAGGCGGCCGACCTGGACGTTCATATCTCCGGCCAGAACGACTATATCAGAACCACGTGTCGACCGGAGGACAGCGGCCAAATCCGAATAAAAGAAGTCCTTGACGCCGACGTCACTACAGTCATTTGGAGCGTAAGCAGACAACGAGAAGATTTCTGACAGTCATGCGCCTAGAACTTACCCTAATAGAACCTGCCAAGCGGACGGCACAAAGTCTACTATTAACGGAAATCCAATCTATCAGTGTGGCTGCGGCCGTCGTGCTGAGGACTATACCGACTCCAGCCTGACCGGTAACGGCGGCTGTGGAGTCACCTAAGGTGTATAACCAGTATCGGGTAGAAATTGCGGGTGCTGTTAATTCCATACGTTGACTAGTCTCCGAGATACAGCAAACATCAATATTCAACGTGTCTAACGTTCGTGCAAGAGCAGCCTGTTGACCTATTTATTTTAGAGTACGAACGTTGAAGGCACCTATATTAATTTGCGTTCTAGGTCGAAGCACAGGACGGAGGATGTCTGGGACTGAGTGGCAAGAGCTGTGACTTATCGGCGCCGTGTTGCTATGATTAATTATATCTGTTGTGTGACCTGCAGAGAAGTTATCAGAATTGGGGGGTCTGGATGGGCTCGATAGCTAAATTTGATAGGACAGTGGGGGATGGGTAGAGTAGATAGGCACAAATATACGGGTGTTGGTACTTCTGCTAGTCCCTTTCACATTGGTGTTGAGACACTGTCCACTCCCAACTTGCAGTGTTTTTCTTATAAGCAGTGGGGTATTTGATAAACAGATTGGGAATAACAACGTTGCGAGCAAGTAATACTCTACGTTTCACCCACCTCGGGTGGCATTCCTCAGAAGTGTTGATGTAAGTTGGATATCACTCACAATCAATCGTAACCGTTGCATTCCCGCAGACATTCCAGTCAATTGTCAGAAAAGTAACATTATATCCGAGGTTCCCATTGTAGCTCATCGCTAGCCACACTGTGCTTTGTGAGTAGTGAGTTAGGTCGTTAGATGGCTTGTCTTGATTTAGAAGTGTGATGGCACTGACATGCTACCTTGCATCATCAGGTCGTTCCGATTTCTGGCCTGATCCTGAAATACAATAAGTGCTTTCGATCAAGGACTGTGCGATTTGATGAAGTGGAGAATTCTATACTGCGGGTACTGCGAACCCCTGTATACGCCAGATTGATGTCTTCTCTTTTTCTGCGTTATCTTCCCACATTCTGGCTTAGTTAACGCGCTACATGAGGTGGCATACGTGCCAGTATAGATGAGGAGAGAAACTGCGGGTTATTTTTGATTCATTCATGGTTGATGATTTGGTTTACATTTGAATTATCTTTTGTAGACCAGCCTTCAAGGTACTTCCTGTCAGCGATTAGGATACCCGCTTCAGTGGCGCTTCCTTTATTGTCATGTTTGATCCGGTTATCATATTTCACAGAGAGTTTCTCCGTACTTGTTCTAACAGTGATTCCTATTTTAAATACCAAAATATGACCCTATCAGTGATTAATACGAGAATCAGTAAACGTAACGGTAGTTTTTCTCGGCTTGTGAGCTCCAGTGATATTTTGTCCACTCGAGTTGTAAGTATGTTCTTCCTCTCGACTTTTCGTTGGATATTAACTCTGAAAAGTGGTTTAATGTTTCACATGACTAAGTTCACTTTGTCAGCCTGTCAGTTTGTCTGGCTTTGTTCATTGATGTTATGTGATTTTTGTCGTGTTTTCCTTTGGCTTCTATCAGGCTTATACTCATAGCAAGCCCATCATTCTGCTCATCTCGTTAAACGGTATCAAAGTTTGTCGGGACAGCGATGAAGTGAGTTGGTTTCTCATAGCGTATCATTTGAAGGTCTAATATAGTTTTGTGAACTGTCTCAGGTTCGAATTCATATTCGGCTCACCTGTCCTGCTACCTTGACCTAGTGAGCGATATTTTGATCCAGAGTGTTACACTTACTTGGGCTTCGCCTCTTTCAGGTAAAACTATGGGAGACGCGTAAAAGAGGCACAACTTGCTGGTGAGCATTTGTGCTTTTAACTTTGCATGCTGAACCACTGACTGCATAGGAGTGGGTGGGTTGTGAGGCATAGTCTTGTGAGTATGCACACGTGTTATTCTTATGGTTGCTGTACGGATGTCCCGGATAGAGGAAAGAGTAGAAAGTTCACAGTGGAACAAAACACCACGATTGCCCAACAGTTGATGATAACCGCCAGCGTATTACCCTATAAGCCCAAAGGCCTACAGTATCTCTCAGGGGGTTGGTGTAGCCTTTAACTATTTTGCGCAAGTGGTCGGAATCAGACATGTTCTGTTCACTGCACCTTGGTCTGCATTAGCCCGTCCGACTTTTGATTCATTGATTACAGATTGGGCCCCGAAGATTACATCCTGTTGTCTTATTAGGGGCTCCGAATGTGTGTCAAGCTAAGCGTCTCCCGCAGCGTAAACTACCTAGATGTCTTTAAAGTTATCGTTCATTTGAAAGGCACTTCCACTTTATCACACGTTCTGCTTTGTTTGCTTCCAAGATTTGTTTCTTCAAACGAAGACAACAGGTAGAATTGAAACTTTCAACGTCCAAGGCCCCCCCGACAAATAGGTCTACAAGCTGCTGTGTTGACCAGTGTCTGGGGTCTGAAACTGAACGTCTGATGTCTCCAAAGCGTACATTCACAATCCTGTTCCCGTCGTCCATTCAAATTCATTCTGGGATAGTGCTACAGATCAGCGGTTCTCTCTCAGTATCTGGTGACGATGAAGCCGGATTTCGCCGTTAAGTTGGAGCTTGGTTTCATTATGCTCTAAGGCATAGTAGGGATTGCTCGGCTCACTCGCAGTGAACATCGCTTGTATACCGTGGTTCTTAGTGTTTTTGTCAAAACCTGTCGACATATACTGAGAAGGCGTTTATTTGTAAATTCTCCAAGAGTAACCATTTCGTATACTATCAAGAACACGTTTTGCGATCCCAAATTTGCCCCTCAGAGTCCAAACACTCGGACATCATTGCGCTCATTATATGATCATACGACTTGGCCATCGTGTTTCGCAAGAGTAGGGGCTGGTTATGCCCGGTGTCCAGGCATTGTCAGTCTCGATCGGCCGTTATATTCGCGTGCCTCACATGGACTCTACATATCGAGTTGTCCACTTCCGTGAAAAAGAAGGCAGTGCGCTTCACAGTGACTGTTATGTGCAGCCCAACCATAATGTCATTGACCATGCAGCTCTAAGCTACTAGTGACTTCACTCCATTAGTGTTCGTCGTTTATTTTGGAGTAACCCCCTTGGTTAAGATAATGCTGTAGTTCTTGCGCGTTTTATGTTATCGTTTGCTCAGAAATCGTCTGTTCATGAACATAAGGTGTTTAGTTAGAACGACGTGAGCGCAAAAAACGCTTATCACACAGGTCGCAACAATGGAGTGAATTAAAAGAAAACTGAACAGAAATCTTAACGGTTGTTCAAACCAGTTGCAAAAAAGTTTATATCCAGGGTACGGCAGAAGTTAATTTGTGCCAATTTAAGAGTGCTTGTGACGGAATCTCGTGATTCCGAATACGACGAAAATCCTCGTGGAGCACAAAGCAAACATACGAGTTGTCTGAGTAATAACCGTGTGACTTAATTGGCAAACGAAAGATTTAAAGTGGCATGCATATCGGGAGCATCCGGGCACTGTTTTCCTTAATTCGTGACTGTGCTGGCCGTCGGCCACGTGCTAGCGACGCTGTATGTAAAGGGCGGCACAGGAGTTTATAGTTATCATGGTGACTTGACGGATGGGCTGGGAACTTTACTAAACAATTGAACTAACCTGATATAATTCATTCAACTCCGGCAGACGGGAGTAGTGACGTTTCTGAATTGATTTCGAACTCTAATTTATCGAAACTCAATGAAGCCTCTGGTTTGCAACTTCTCCCACCTTTTTCTCAAACATGCTGCTATGCGGTCTCCGTACTGGAGACTAGAAGTGCTTCGAGGTTGAAGCTTGTTGTCAAACATTCCCCTATTCACATAGGCTGCTAGAACATCGTGGGACAACCCATCTTACCCCGGACACTTACAGGTTTCATGATGCGTCTTCTGAAACATGGAAGGAACTGAATATCATAGGAACAGGCGAACTTCTTTCACGGTATCGGGTTTGCCTACCATCTATCTATCTACTGAAAGACAACAAAGTATCAACACTTTTCCCTCAGCCAACCGTCGTTGTGTAGTTGGATCTAAGGGCTTTTCTTCACTCAGTTGCCCTACATGTTTCTAGAGGTGTTAAGAGATCTCAGTGAGGTCGTCGTATGCGCCTTTATGTGCAGCTCCCTCGAGCGTTTCTCAGATCAGATCGCGTGCTACACTTCTATGGTCAGCTTGCAGAACATAGAGAACCGGTTAAGTGCAATGGTTAGTTTGTATGGTTTTCGTTTTGTACTTTCTCAGTGTTATGTGCTACAGGATTAGGTTGGCCGTATCTTTTTGTTGCAGGCGGACCACTCGAGACTCAGTCAACTCACTCACTCTTGTAGTGTCATCTTATCAAGCTTTTATTATCATAAACGGTGTGTTCATGAAAACATCGAAACCATGCGGTGCATTTGGTTGTCTTCGTCATCCGTTGTATCTGATTGTCTACTGAGGGTATGATCTGCAATGCGTGTGTGCACTCACTTTTGCTTTATTAATCCGTGACCTGGTTCGTTCGCGCAGAAAGTGCTGTCTTCTTGTGACCATCGTTGTCTCCGCCACCTAGCTTGTATCAAATGAGCCAGCTGTGTAAGCAACGCGACACTTCATCTCGCACGTATTCGGGAAGTGTGCAAGTTCGCGACTGGTGATCTAGATAGTGGAAATATACAGTCTTCGTTGATTGGGTCACGGACTTCGTATGCCGATAGAGTGTATGGTACACAGTGCATTGTTCAGTGTGATTTTTAGTGGTTGGAAGAAACCTCTGGGAGTGGCCACGCGATGACATGGTTACGAATTGTGAAAGTCTTGATTGTTCCACCGAACAGGCTCGGTTGGTGTCGTCTACTGGTTGAAAAGTTCGTTATCATCCACACCGTTCTTTGGGATTGTTCTCGGATATGATACTTGATCGCAGCTTGTTGACTGCTTTTAGTGAATTTCCGATTTTAATCTGCATGCCTTTCCCCTTACGCACTTATACTTATCTGTTAATGGACAGCGGGACCGACAACAACCCGAAGCACAATACCTACGGGTACGACTGATAAATCTGTTAGTGGCGATGGTGTTAACCTGAGTCGAAGTCTCCGATCTTTGTTCCAAGCCAGTGGCTAATTTCTCGTGACGTTTTAGATTAGCGGAGGTAGTAGTGGTTTTGTCATAAATATCTAGTGACCGGTGACACTCAGCCATCATCAGAGACAGCAGAGCATCCACCGTTAACAACCGTTATTGGCTGCCATACAACCGTGAAGAGAAGCTAGCAGTCAAGGAAGAAAAGGGTTGGTTCTTAGTATTTGCAAACGCGTGTGTAGACTTAAGTGTTCTGCGTTAAGGTGCACCGCAAACAAACCATACGTATGTGTGATGGTGGTCAAAACTAGCATAATGTACAGACCTCCTATTAAACATCGTGTATGCCTTACAGTATCTGCTGCTGGACACGAATCTGTCAAAATGCGACCAAACCTTGAGGCGGCGTAACGGCTTGCACATCTCGACGATTTATTGAGCTCAACTAGACGTTGTGGTGACCGCATAGTCATCATCATCATCACAGACAGCAATACGTCTCACCAGTCTCACCACATCAACAGAGCTACCAATCCCAGGCAAACCACAATATCCTGATCCTCCAAGTCGAGGATGAGAAAAAGGTTGGCATCTTCTTCCGAAAAAAAGTGCCAGTTTTGGTAAACTACCACTCACCCGCTGCCTTAAGGTACAGGCTTTTGAGCCGAAAGCTTTGGTTGAGAACTTCAATCGTTCTTCTGTCTAAGTCTGAGCGTCCTGGCAGTATCTCAGCCCCCACACAATCATGAATCCTCACAACACAAACAATTCCATACTGAATCGGCCGTTTGACAGTATAAAGCGGGTCGTCCCACCTGCTGAGTACTGCGAGGTGGATAGGCGAAAACATACTACTGCTGACCCCTCCCCTACTGTCCTATCAAATCTAGCTCCCAGGCTCCTCCCGACCACTATTTCTCGTAATCACTGCACGAGACTACCCTACATACATGAGTAACCACAGTAACCCTGCGTCAGTAAGCCCCATCTCTTAGCATTCAGCCTCAGGCCTCCCTCGTCCCTTGATTGGACCTAGAGTGCGAATTAATACAGATGCTTTCAATGTTCACCTTGTAAAACAGATGGGTCAACAGACCGCTCTCGCACGAATTTTAGACTCGTTGCATGTCGATGTCTGCTGTATGTGGAGAATTAGAATCCAGACGCGGGGCAGTGAAAGCCGTAAGGAAGCTGTCTCGCTGATGACGCCTTACTCTCACTTGCAGCTCGGTTGTGTTGTTTGCAAGGTGTAGGCACCTTGATACTGAATGTTTGAATAGGGACGTAGTCATTTTCAGTAGTTAGGTCCCTTCCCGTCCCCTTCTTTTTCCTTCTCTCTTTCTATATAGGGTTTGCTGTTTCTTCATGGTTGTGTGGCAGTTAAGCATTAGTGTTAACCACTGATGTATTGCTGTCTATGATGATGATGATGAGAATCTAGACCAGTGGTCAACGTATGGAACTAACGGCACCCGCACTGTCTATTCGATACTGGTTGTACACTCCGAGTGACTCCACGGCTGCAACTACTAGTCATGCTGGGGTAGGTATGGTCCTCCGCAAGACGGCTGCAGTCGCACTAGCAGGTTGGACTGCTGATAGCAATAGACTTTGCGACGTCCGCCTGGCAGGTTCTGCTGAGGCCAGCTTTAGACGCGAAACCTTCAGAAACATGTTCACAGTGTCTGCTTATCCTTCTACCAACTGTAGTGACATCGGCGTCAAGGACGCGTATTACTTGGATCTGACCGCTCCCCTTCGATCGACAAGTGATTCTGACATAGTCATTCCGGCCGGAGATATGAATGTGCAGGTCTGTCGATTCGGTGAGGTTGAGTCTCGTTTAGGTGACAGGTTTGGTATAGTCACATCACTCGGATAATGGTGGACGATTGTTGCAGCTGTGCGCTGAGCATAAGCTAGTTTTAGCCAACACTATCTGTAGGAATCGTGCGCATGATTGCTGTACTTGGTGCCCTCCTTCTCCGAATCAGACCTTGTCTCAGACAGACCATATAGCTGTCAGTTGTGGGAGGCGGGGTCCCATTCAAGACTGTCGTTTGTATTGGGGCACGTGTTTGGATTCAGATCATGTGTTGATACGCTTCCGTTTTGTCCTTACTTTCGCCGGGCAACGACCTCACCGACAATAGCGGCTGGCTGTTGAGGAATTGGTTATATTGTCTGTAAAGCATGAGTACTAAACCAGCTTATAAAGCAGGCTGAGCAGTTCTCACCCTAGGGTTCATAATAGCTGCTGGACCCCAATCTCGCAGGCCATTCGGGAAGCAGGTACTGTAGCCTGCTTGTATGGTGGTTCGTGAGTGGAACATACATTTGATTTCAGAGAAACCCCTGGGGTTGTTAGATGCCAGAGTGAACATTCGTTCTGGCAGTTCGCACAAGTTCAGGAGAGATATCCTTAGAAAACTGGAACGTAGCCTAATCGCCGATCGTGAGGTTTGGCTAAATGGCGAATGTTGAAGAAATGGAAGCCGCTCTTGCTTCAGGGAGCATCGGCAGATTGTCCAGGCTTATCTGTGCTGCTGATACGAAGCTGCACACACCCATATGTCTGGTAGGCTAGAGCGTTAGGCGTAACACTTTGAGGATCAGTTTGACCGGCCTGTTGTTTCCATTGTGTTGCCGTCACAAAGCCGTAATGCATTACCCTGGTCGATAGAGTTAGCACCACCCACTGAGACTGAAATCCGCATTTGCGTTTCGGTTCTCGAACGCAGCAGTGCACGAAGCTGTCAGTGACCTGATAAGCGGAAGTGAGATTACAATTGCGAACCGTAAGCCGCGTTCGCCTTTAGGGCCGGGTCTTTGTGAAACCCACGACCTTCGGCTGGAAACTACAAGAGACAAGGTAGTCAGCTGGTCTCAGCGGTGTAAAGTTTGTCGTTGTTTAACTACGCAGCCTATGAAGCAATAAATGGTGAGGAGGCAGAGAAGGAGAAAGCCGAGAAGGCTGTTTTACAAATGTTGTCTTCCTCTCGCTTTTTCGCATGCAACCTTGATGTTGGTTGTTCAAGTTAAGATATGAGGGTTATGGAAATAAGCCCGCCCCCTCTCCTCACATTGTCTTTAGAATAGAACCTGATTTTCCTGACAGTTAGACACTAGTATCAACCACTGATTTACTGTCATTATCGACGACGACGAAGATTCCAATAAGGCTTGGCGAGTCACGTGGAAAAAAAGAGACTCGAAGCACGTGTCATAGTCAATAAAATCTGCGACGAGAGATCGTGTTGTGTATGAAGATGTTCGGTTGCCAACTGTGAAGACTCACTGTCAGACAGTCGCGTAGCTCAACTGGCTCCTACAGATGATTTCCAGTACACATGAAAAATTGTGCGTCATGAACTGCAAGTCAATCACGCGACCATCCCTAGAGCGGTTCGTCTTTCCATTGTCATGGCAGAGACATAAAAAGAACATTGTGCTGGCCTTGAAAATGTAATTTTCGTACGTTTCACTCGTCAGCAGTGACTTCAATTACGAGATTTATCGTGTAGAGGGATCCGGTTTCCGTTGTTGGGGAGGCGTTAGTCGGAGCGTTGACTGTTTTATTTCAAATTGTGTGGGCAGCGGAGACCATCCGTGGGTGTTGGGGTTACTCGGTAGTAGTTCACATATTCAAGAAAGTTGTCGGGTGCTCTTGTGAAACTATGGGGGAATTAGTTTGACCGTAGTCATTACTAGAGTTTTGGCATCTGTTATACTCCATCGACTGACTGCAGCTCGGTAGGCAAATATTACGGAGGAATAGGCGGGGTTTCTTCTGGGGCGAGGGTACATTTGCCAGATTGTTACACTTCGTCAAATTCTGGAGCCACGTCATATGCAGCATCGTCTTACTGTTGCCAAATTTCTTGATTGTAAATTTGTGTGTATACGGGAATCCTCTAGCGGTTTCAGCACCATGAACAGTGCACATCAAGTTAGTTCGTTTTCAACATTGTTGCTCATTTTTATCTTAGTGGAGTTAATGAAGGTCTGTTTGCGGCACTCACAAGGTGCCATCGTGAATTTCGTACCTGATGTAGGGCTGTTCGATCTTGGTTGTGCAGCTTACGCTTATTTTGATAAGGTGTTTCTGTTTGACAACTTTCGTGCGCACAACCAATGATGGATGCTTTTTCGCATTGCGCTAGGTACTTCGAAATGGGCGTTTCTTTGCATCTTGAGCGCTATTCAGTAATGTGGGTGCACCTTTGGCAACAGAGGTACTTGTTTGTGGCTCAGGGTCGCGTATATTACGTGACATTAAGGGGTGTATTCTTCTACGGCAGCGAAGCTTGGCCGCTCAGGTTAGAAGACATGAACTGTCTCCGGACAGTTGACCACCGATGTCCGCGTTCGGTCGCTCGCATCGGATGGCATCGGCGAGTAAGTAGTAAACAGGCTAGGAAGCGGGTATTTCGTAGTGATTATCAAACGAAATTTTTCGTTTACTCTCTGCATTTGCATTATCAGATGGTTAACTCATCATCCTGGTCATCATATCAGGGAAGGGCCTAACATCATGGTTATTTGGCTCGGGCCTCTGCTGACCCTAACAGTGACGTGTAATATCCTAAAATACAACATTACTAAGAAGGTTAATAATTAATAAAATGAGATTAAGCGGGGAAATCGGAAATCGTATGCATGCAGGTACGCCATTTACCGCAGCACATCGTTATCTCGGATGACGTCTCTAACTAGTGATTTACGTGATCACAAGGATCACAACCTGCCTGGCAGACAGTCTATGGAACCGTCAGGGTCTTCATAATTCGTGACCATGTTGTTGCTTGACTATCGGGTGGTTTCACCCAGCTGTTGTTGTTGATCGCAGTATATGGTACGCGTTACGGTAAACGCTTAGACGGCATACGAAGTATGCAACGTGATTGGTTGACCAGTTGATCGTGCACCCGGAGCGTTCCGGAATACACGTAAGCGAACGGCTGTGTTGCTCACGCGATCAGGCCACTTACTGTGGGCTAATGGGCAGAGACAACGATGGTCAATCACAGCAAGTCTGTTGATATCTTCCTTATGAACAGGCCACGTTTCCGAACCACACAGCAAAATAGAATGCACACAGGCGTTATATACCCTTCTTCTCAGCGACAAGCGAACATCTTTTCGCCGCCACAGATGAAGCAGGTTGGCAAAGGCAACTCGTGCTTTGCTACCCTCGCTGATATCTATAACGAGTTAGTGCTACCCAAGTATGTGGTACTGTCCAGTCTCGTGCTGATTAGCTGCAATAAAGTATCAATGGAAATGCCCTAGTCTTGGAACAGCACTTTACACGTTGAAGGTGTGAAGCGCATTCCATACAAACCGGCCCGGTCACTCACCTTATTTAGCATGGTCTGCTTGTTTTCGGCAGAGGGGCTCAGTAACACGGTGTCATCCGTACACTGCAGATCGGTCAACCGAGCTCCAGGGTGAAACACCAGACTCACCGTACTCCTCGAACAAACTTTCTGGAGTATCTTTCACGACACAATCGATCAAGAAGGGAGATATCGGACACCTTTGACGAACACCGCTAGAAGTGATAAACACTCGAGGCGGTTGTCCACAAACTCTCACCCTGCTTGCAGAGCGAGAATACGGTGATCTCAACAAATTCACGTATTTCCATGATACGCCCATGCAAAGAAGACAGCCCCGGAGAAAGTTGCGAGCAACTGAATACAAAGCAGTGTATGTGTCTAAAAAGCGACGACCGTTGGCTGTCTATATGAGTACCGATGTTCCAAGGTCCGTCGCAGGGTAAAAGTGTGACCAACGCACCTTCGACTGGATCGGAATTTTGGTTGTTCTTCCATGTCTAACTTTCTATGGGCTTAGTGTGACGACGTGAACCGAGGCCAGTGAGTAACTTGGATGTAACAGACACTAGACTGTTGCTTCCTTGGTTGTCATATAGACTTCGGGTTCCCTTTTTGAAAACGGGAATTGCTATTGATAGGCACCGGTCATTAGATACCTCTTCAATTTCCCCAATTGTCTGGAGGATTTTACATCAGTTTTGGTATCAACCTCTCCCCACCATCCTTGAAAAGGAGGTCTAGATCCGGAACCTTGTTACTCTACAATAACTTGAGCTCCAGGGCCACTTCCACTTCCGACGGAGGACCGTCTGGAATACGATAACTAACTATTCGGGTCTCGTCCACATCGTCTGGTTGAGGCAAGCTGTACTCTTCTTCAAAGTGTTCAGCCCGCTTGTCAAGTCGGCGCGATTGATTGGTGATAAGTTAACTATCCTTCACGCATATGGTCCCACACCTACCCGACGACCAGTAGAACCGTGAATCAGGGAAAGAAAGCCTTCCCATCTCTTTCGACTGTCCGACCGATTTGTGCTCACGGGGTTTGCGCTAACTTTCAGTCGGCTGGCATTCAAATTTTCGACGATCGTTATTCAGAACCAGGTGGAATCGAGCGACGTTTGTTCATGAGGTTTATCGACGTGACAGAAATTCAGTTTTGCCGCTACTGAACAGCTCTCTCGGAACATACCTCTTCACCGCATGCTTTCATAGTGCCTGTAATTTGTTCCGAGGGTTTTTTAAGATCTCTCACCTGATTCGAAGTGGGCAACTTGCTTACCACCGCTTCCTGGTAAACGTTCTCCACACTCTCTTCGCCCGAATGCTACTTGAGTAATCTGTATTTACGAGCCTATGAACTCTGGGCAAATGACAGAACAAACGGGCGCGCGTAACAGCATGGTCCAAGTCCGGGGGTTTCTCCAATGGGCACGACAGTCTTTAACAGATTGGCATTACTTGTAATTGGCCGCTATGTGATCGAATTGTGTCCACGGCTGATAAGCACACAGAGGTCTCCATGTAACACAGTGCCTCTTCTTGTGTTGGAATGCGGTGCTCGAAATATGCCGACTGTGGGATGCACATAGCTTTAGTAGTCTTTCGCCATTGTCAGTGCGTTGTGCCCGGACACCAAACATACCTCCCAGCCGCCTCCCCTCTGAAGAAGGACGATCAAGCTGAGCGTTCAAATCAGCTGCTATTTTGATGATGTCTTAGTGTTTAGTCTACCTTAGAAGGTCATAGAGGGCGTTATAGAACGCATCTTTGGTGGCCTCCAAATAGTCGTCCGTTGGAGCATACGACGATATGATGAAAACAACGCTTTTCTGATTTGCGTCGAGAGACATTAACCTACGTATTGAGTCTGACAGCGCACAAATAACTGTTCGCTGGAACACAATCCATCAAACAATGCTCTGCCATTTGCCTCATTGCGATTCTCATCCCAGGTTTACTACGAGATTCAGCTTCGTTACCAGCAGAGACAGACGGAAGCGCTTGGATCTACCGATATCTAGAGGTGAGCTCAAGTGAATAACAGTGCTTTGATCGTAGACTCGTGTATCTGACAGGCAGCACACACCATGCTCCAGACTTGACAGAGTGCTTGCCAGAACAACCGGTTGATCGACTTTTCGGAAAGTACGGTCATTGAAAGCGCCAATTTTTACCAGTTGTCTTGGCTTCAGAAAACAACTATTGCGCGGAGGCACATTGAAGGCGTAAAACTTGGAGGGGGGGGGGCAAAATAGAAGGATAAAGTGATGGATGAATGTCGTCACTGCCGAGAAAACGATAACTTTCTGTACTTTTCGGTCGTTTATGCCACGGAAGGGGGTTAACTTGGTGGGCTCCATTCCGAGCCTCTGACTCAGAAGTCTGACCTGCGAGACAACAGAATATAGGGTTTTCTCGGAGGATCCTACCCAGAGCCAATGACTCTCGTCTGACTCACTTGACAATGGGAGGCTTACTTAGCCTGAGGGCACACTGAATAGGAAATTAATGTCTGATTTTAAACACTGCTGCGCACATTTGACATATTCGAAGCTACACTAGGCTTTTGGGGATACCAGATGTTGTAGTTAGAGAACTTAGGTGGGATGGCGGTTAATCAGGCTCGGTGGTGCGAACGCTGTCATTTTTTGGTCTACTTGTCTGTCAGGTGACCATATTGAAGGTTAAATCCCTTACCTTACCCTTTTGTTTATTCTTGTGCCTGATCAGGGCTTGTTTTCTTCCTCAGGATTATATGATAGTTTAATATCGGTTAGTATCACTGATTTATTGTTGCCTGTGGTGATGACAAAGCCGTGCCGGGGGTTCAGAGATTTCACACTTGAACTGACCCACCTAGCCCATATGTAGTTTATCAAATGATGTAGGGGATCAATCTCCCATGCAGGATTCCTCCGCCGTGGCAAATCGATGAAGATGTCAGGACTCACTTATGATGCTGGCGATAATATAGCGGACTCAACGTTTTTTGAATTTGCGTTGACAGACTACGACCAATATACCAGCACATAAGTGGTTGTTCGCTGGGATCCGACGAATCAGGCCTTGCTTCAACTGTTGGTTCATCTAAGACGCTGTTGGAAAAGCACTTGAAAACACCTTTAGATGTAGATTAACTCGACTGAATGAAGGCGCTGGAATTATGGACTCTCCTCTGAAAGGTGTAACATACACCCAGCCTTAAACTTGTAAAACACTGGTCAGAGCAACTGGCTGAAAGCGTGGAACTCGAAAGCGCCAATTTTCATCACTTTTCCTAATTCTGTAGAACAGTTCCCACCTGCAGGTGGAAAAGTTGGGAGGGAAGTAAATCGAGTGAATAATGATGACTAACTGACGCTTCTTCTAAAAGAATGATATACCTCAGGTATTCATGCTGCGGAAGGAGGGTGGCCTTTAAATATCCCTCAGAAGTCTGACCCTCGTGATATCAGGCAACGAGGTTTTCTTGCTTGGTCTCACATTGAACCATTTGTCAAGAAGTCAGATTCTGTTGGCAGCGGGTGTGTGTGTGCTTGCGTAGCCTGATGGTACAACGATCAAACCATTGATGTCTGGTTTCGACCGACGTTACATTCAGTAGGTGTTTCCTAAAACATCATGCTTCCGAATCATGTCTAATTTTACACGATCGGGGTGCTGTTTGTTTGAGGGTGCTTCTTATTGTTTCTCTCTTCCATATTCGGAAAATATCTCTGCCTCACTTTTAGAAATTTTTCTGCTTTATGCACGTAGGATCATGCCTCATCACTTGTATGCAATATTAGTTGGAGCTGTTTATTGGCTGGAACAGACTTAGCCTCAGATCGATCAGCAAAGTCAGGTACACCTGTCGATAACTATGCCGTACGACGCAAGCTTCATTACCACATCAAGGTTGCAGAACAAATGAGGCTTCTTATTATCAGTCATTGCCGTTATTATTGAGGTGCCCTTATTGAACATTCATTATCATCATCACCGAACATAATCTAATGATATTTGGCATTCCTCTTACATCTATCTATGACTGACTTTTTGTTGGCAACTGGATTTTGTTCATGACTTTTCTGCCATTTTAATTCACATATTTGACACACCATTCCATTCTCCTTTACTGACTACACTTGTTTTTTCTCCCTAGCATGTGTATATGGCGCATGCTCTACGTCGCATCTCATATGCCACGTGTGATCCTGATCATTTCCAATTCGCCTTCCTTGCCCGTGAACCGAAAGCCGAGCCGAACGTCCAGTACTGTCATGCTTTTGTCACAACCACAGCTGAAGAGGTAAGTGTGTCAGTTTGTGTGTACGTAGATCACTTCTTGATTGCCTTTCTCGACTATCCAATTGCTATCCTTACTACTGTGGCTAGGCATAGTTACACGCCACGGCGCTTGGAACTGCTTGCTCGTGTGTGTTGGTTTTTATTGTTCGACGTATGGAAACGGTTACCGCCAACCGTGTGTATTGTCGTTCGTATCAGTCAGTGTCAACCCGTTGTAGAGTAAATCGCTCGCCCCTATTTTCAGAAAATTGGTGTTACCTTTCCATTTCTTCAGCTTTGTTCATGCATTGTTTCCTCATGATTTTGTTTGGTTTCCTAGTTCAGCTATGGGGATTACTAATGTATACTAATATCGAGGCTCTTTCTGCTCCATATTTCCAATGTCTGTCTTCTCTAGTTGGAACTTACCGTTACAACGTTACCATTTTTTTATATTTCTGACGACGGTTTCAATTCTACACTAACCTACCATCTGGTTAACTAGAATGGACCAGTTGAATTTCAAAGATATCCACTTTCTCTGGATACGATGTGAGTGGAACCGCAAGTCACTTGTAACGTTTTCATGCAATCCTTCTTTAGTTACGATCCATGTGACAGGCCAATCGGGACAGGTATGCCGCTAACCGTGTGTGTATACCCTGCCACTTTCGTATATTGATGAACGTTTTGGAAGTTGGATTGTTGCACATTGAATGCCATCCACATTTGATCATAGTCTCCTCGTTCGGGTGAGCATTTCGTCTGGCCTACACGTATCAAGTAGGGCTCATCAATAGCGCATCTTTCCTTCATAATGGGAATTTTCAATTCGGCCTCTAAGGTTGTGAGACAATCGTGCAAACGGAAACTTAAGCACCTGAATGATAATATCCAAGCTCAACCAGAATTTCGGGGGAATTATGTTCAGCTTGCCTGGTCGTTCGAAAGTAGAATAAACAGAATCGCTCTGTTCAACCCAACCTATAAACCCGTGATCCGGACTTCTCAATTAGAATGAGGCCACTGACTCCATCGAATCAGCCCAGTAGGTTCAGGTTTCTGGTTGTTGTTCGGAGACTCATGTATTGCTGCACACTTACGGTGAGTATACAATGAACAGCCAACCACTGTGTATATTTCGGTAGCCGAAGCAATTTTTTCTGCATAACCTTTTCTGTAAAAATTTCTTTTGTGTAACTGTACTCATGTTGGACTGTACTGATATTTTCGAAAACAAGGTAACTGCGTATTTTGCACCGATTAACTTTGGGCAAAAAGAATGCTGTTCACTTTGAACCCACTTCCAGAACACTCTTATTTGTTCAGTTCACATGTGGATTTTTTCGTATGGGCGCAAAAGTTGTGTTGTATTTTGCTCGAAAGCAGATACGCAGAGAAATCATGACACTCGAGTATACACACAGATATACACAGATAGTCGGCCTTCAGTGCCACGAGAAAGTTTTCGGAAAGCCTTGTGTGCGGAAGTTATAAAAAGTCAATCAGTTTTGAAAATCGTCACGCTGTCTCTCACTTGAACTTTCCGTAATGGTGCGTTTGTCCATTGTCTACTACTTGGTGCTTTCAGGCTGAAGAGCTGAACAACATTGTTGGCGAGGCCTTTCGCATAGCGTACGCTCAACAACAACTGGCGGCACTCAACAACCAATTCAGACAAGCTGCCGCTGTGTTAGTCAACCCCACTCCGACCAGCCCATCACGTAGGAATCCTTGTGTGACTAGCGAGGATCATCCAGCTAATTCCGTTGATCGGATTCATTCGGTGGTGATAACGAATTCACATAGTGGTGGTGATGGCGAATTGTCCAACGGACTTAAATCTCAGCCGAGCACCGATAACCTCCTGCCACCTCATTCCAGGTTAGTCTATTCACAAGGACTATTGCTCTCCTTTCGATTGTTCGCATCAGGTGAAATCAACCAGTAAGCCACGAAGAGGCTGGGAATTGCGTATTTCGTAATGACTACCAAGCGAGTTTACTTAGATGGTTAGACCATTTGCTAAAGATACCAGCTAGTCTGCCGTACTGAGGGCATTCTTTGACGATGCTACAGCCGACTGGCATAAGGTACACAGTGGACGGATGACGACCTGGTGTAGAGAAATGAAGTCGTTCATCAAGTAGTTGGCCACTGTAGGTTGTTTTCATCTCCCTGACATGGACACCCGTGACCCACACAGTTGGTGGCTGCACAACTTTGGTGAGATGGCGGCTAATTTGGCTTAGTTGTGCGAACACTATCGTCAGTTGGTGAAGTTGTCTGTGGAGTGAGTAGACTTAATGATAGGGGACGATGAAAGCCATAAAGAAGCTGTCATGCTGATAATGTCTTGCTTTCATTTGTAACTTACTGGTTTGTTTGCAAGCTGTAGATACCTGGATATTGAATACTTAAATACAGACGAAGCTATTTTCATTGGTTAGATCCCTTGCCCTACCGTTTTGTTGTGCCTGATCGGGGCTTGCTGTTTATAATGATTTTGTTGGTGATGTTGATCGCCGTGTATCCTACTGATTTACGTCCCACTTTGTTGATAAAATCAGTCAATCAGGATCGATGTTTTCTCTAGACCATAGTGTAAATTCGAAATTACATGTACTGCGTGCCACTCAGATTTGCCCATGAGAACCATCTTTTACCAGTTTTTCGTCACTTTGATTAGTTGCTTCGAGAATTGCACAATTGCTACAATGTTCTGTTCCACTGAGTTGAAATAAATAACGCTGAAATCATCTTGATGTTTTCTTGCGGATAGTCTTACGTAGATGCTTGGTACTATTCATTGTTGCTCAGATATACGCCGCAAATTAGTGTATCACCTGCCGTAATTAACATACATGAGTTCGAATAAACATCTAGAACAACATACTGTCAGAGAGCCGATGACACGTACATGTTAGTTGGGAACGTTTTCGAGCAAATGAATGTGTTGTGAGCTGTTCGTCGTAACTTGCGCTGTTAGACAACATACGCTTTTGCTGGCCTAACTCCGTCACTCTCCGGATACGATAGTTGCATGACGCTCGTTCTGTTCTTTTACTTGTGTGCATTCGTTTCTCAGTTTGAACTGGCAGCTGCTACTTTGGCATAAATGCGTTTTGTAGTTTCCACCGATACGATATCCAAATTTCTCACACTGGCAAAACATTGACTACAAAATCAGCACGAATTTCCCGTGAGCACTTCTACGGTTTCCTTCAAGGACTACTTCGTTTCGTAAGGATTACAGCACCGTTTCTTTCATACACGTCGTTTGCGAACTCCACAACCTATTCTTGTTTTTTGTACTGGTGCATGTGTTCGATAACGTTTTGCGTTCGGTTGTCACCCTATACGCTTTTTTCAAGCGCTGAAACCACACTTGTTACGATTTGTACTTAATGTACGTGCTGGTGCTAGAACCCCACGTTAGCACAGGAGAACAGACGTAACAAAGCGGTTCCCAAGCCAACATCTCATAGGTCTGTTGTGACCATGTAATGTCGTGTTTTTAGTCAACTGTCCATGTCACTGTTAGATTGACACTGTGAATGAAGTACACAATGAAACTGAAAACAAGAGTGGTTCTCTGTCGGTTAATTTTGCTTTCTAGGATGTAGACTTTTCAGTTACTTGTGATAACTAATTTGTCGCCCAAGTTTCTGTCAAACCTGACTGCCGGTTTCGTCTCAGTTGGAGCAAACCTTTCGTAATGTATCATGACTTTAGCTACCATCAGTAATTTGTCCTAACCACCACAATTTCACTACTAGTCCAACTTGACCACTTTGGTATTCTTGTGTTAGGACAGCCTTCGACTAATCTCTACTGACTCTGAACGCGACGATGGGTTGCTTAGCTTGGTCGTCTAAATTGGTCCCCAAATTGTTCTTTCCAGTTGATCTGTGGGCAAATGTGTCGTCCGCCTTGCTGTTAGTCTCACTGACAGGGGGATACCTTTGGTCCATAGTTCGGATAAGCTTGAAGAGTCTGCTGGTGTTCCATAAAACGAAATTGCTTTCTTATTTGGCTGTGCTTCACAATCGGCGATCAACCTATGGCTCAGCTTCTAACATGTCCCTCTTTAGCTTATGTGAATTGTCATGAGCAGTATTCTGTCTGACATCTAACATCTCTGTGGGCTTCACTAAGGTTTAATGTTTGTCGAGTCCACCAGCCACCATGTTTTTACCATACTACAAGTTCCCTGGGTGGACTTCGGATTTTCGGGGTTAGGACTGTTAAGCTTGCACTTCAGGTTGGTGTGGCACGCATGCCACCGACATGACCCGTTCTTGACAGCAATCCCTTGCCGTAGGTGGCGTTTCTGTGAAGTGGAAGTAAAAACGAACAGCGTACGAACACATGATGTTTATGTGTTTTCTGGATGAGGCCACATCATCTGTAACTAACGGTTATGTGGTCTGTCTGAAATCAGATCTGATTCGGTGAAGGAGGGCGCCAAGTGAAACAGAGACGCATGCGTTGTCCAAAGCTGGCATTAACCAAAAGTAGCCTCTGCCCGGCACATAGTTTCAACAGTCACCCACCATTATCCGAGCGGTAAAAAGCAATGTATTTACGCCTGTCCGTGCTTGCTATTGATGTGAATGCGTCTTTCTCTATTCTTGTCATTCATCCCAACTATTGAGCTCGCTTGTGGCAAAGTCGATTTCCGCGGTCAAGCCTGTTAGTTGAAATCATACTTTTCTTAAGCTTGTTTTCACAGATTATCTCCGAAAAGTTTTTGGCAAGTGAGCCCGTGAAAGAGGTGGCGTCAGTGTTGCGAGGTTTAAGCCCCTCTCCGTTTTTGCATTCAGCATTGATTGCGATCGACAGGCAATCACACCCGACCATGGACTTATACAGGTGTCCTCTTGATTTCTACCGTCTCAATTTTTGACTGACCCTATCCTGTCTCTAGTTTGTTGAATAATGCCACAGGTGAACAGCAAGCTGTTATTTAGCTATTTTCCACTTGGATTACGACTTGTTATTGGTGGTCGTGTTGCCAACCCTATTGCAATGTGATCGAGTTCAGGTTCTTTTCCAAAACGAGTTTTTATGTTTCTTAATTCCTCCCTGTATCTTTCTCTAGCTACTTCACTCTGACAAGTGCATTCACTTCAGGGTTGTTATACTGTAACTTTTTAGACTTACAATGTTTTGGAAGAGGAGCTAATTTTCTTCCGGTTGCCTAAACGGTTCCTTCTTAAGCTTGAAAAAGGTCTTGGAGCAGTGTAGCACAAATTGATACATTAAGTAATTTCCTGACTTTAAGTCGAATGGTTTTACTCTTTGGATTGTACACTATATCAGATGGGACTGTTCAGAGCAATTTTTGAGTATAGTTTCAGAATGTTGAACGGAAGATGAAAAATGGCTTAATTCCAATTCACTGATAGATTGAAGTGGAAATATTTGTAATTGTGTTAAAATGCTACCGTAATAGTTGCCCGAACTGCTGTTCCATTTTGGTTCATTCAACCCAGTCCTTACAATAGGTTCATTACAAACAGGATAGATAAGCTGGCTTTTATCGGATTTGATACAATGCATTATTTTTCAGCAGATTTTGAAAAAGTTAACAGTCACAGTGTTAGTGCGTGAGAAAATAAAGTGACCAAGTTATTCTCATCTAGTACATCGAATATTTCAGTCCGCTTCTTGTTCTTCTGGTTTTGACTCTAATTTAATGCGGTGTGGAGTTCGGCCGAGTGTAGTCCTGTCACATCAGTTTTAATCTGAACAGGTTTTAGAGAATTGATCCAGTTATGAGAAGTCTGGGTCAGTCGTGACTGAAACGGCATATGCATACGTTGAGAGCACTGTACAAACTGAGCTCCGAAGCATATATTTTTTTCTCTCTAATAAAATAATCTTTAGTCACAATGTCTAAGTGTCAGATTCCAAGCCATGTTGAGTTTGCATCTAAGTATAAGCTCATTTGTCGTAACATGATTTTCTCAATTTTTCTGTTTATGGTTTGGAGCAATTTGCTCTAACGTAATTGACTGGTCGGTCACGTTTTGTTGTTGTTTATTCCTGCCCCCCTGTCTTCCTGACCAGTGATCACTGCTGTATATGCAACAGTGTAAGAGCAGTGTCGTCGAGAATAGAATGAGTTTCTTCTTCGCTTTGGCTGGTGTCATGTCCCTTTTTCATCCCCTACTACGTTCACAGGGTCCTTTTTCTTTAGAACTCTCTCTGCTTCAAGGTTTGGGATTGCCAGTCGGTTTGATATGAGACTCACAATAACAACAGCATTGATACCGATGCCGAATGTCAAGCACAAGGTTGTTGGTTCTACCTGTTGTTTTTTTGCTCACTCTGTCTGGTTCACACCTGTTTATTTCTTAAACACGTTTCTGTGGTTTAACTCTCCACGCTTCCGCATTGCTGCTCCTCCTCTTTATTTCCCGTCCGCGGATCATAACCATGGCTGCACTTCAGATACGTGTTTCAGTTCCAGTGATGGCCACCACAACAACTAAGTTCTGTCAACACTTTTTGATTGTTACACACACACGTTTGTGCTACAGCCTCGTCTAAAGCCCCAAACCGTTTGCGCCAATTTGTGTACAACCTGGTTACTGACTAAGCTTGTGGTTTAATGTGATTGGTCTACATATTGCCTGTCTGGTTGAATCAACCGGAGGGAAGCTCTTTGTTGATCTGGCATGTTGTGGTGATTCATTCTCCGTCGACCGCGTTCTTGCGGCGCACCAGAATTGGCCTACCGAATACTCTCTCACTGTTCTGCTCGATCTGAAATTGACCACTGAATTTCGGTTTAATTCATCACTTACCTGTTAATCGCTCGGTTAGTTGATCATAGTGATAATCCCGGTGATCCAATTGTCGTGTGACGCCTGACTGGCAGTAGCATCAAGTGCACGTTTCATTACAATGGCAGCTCTGCATGTACAGACGTCTGAAGTTTTTGTGCGATACTTTGATGAATTTCCTCGGTGGCGAGTCGTGCGCCACACTTTATGGTCTGTTTGGATGTCGTAAACTCTCAGTACGAGTCGTATCATGTTGCGTTGCCCTTAGTTCACTTGAATATTCAATGGAAAAGAAATGGCATTTCTTGGGTGGTGACGATATTTGTGTATGCGTTTATTTGAGGTCATAAGCGAATTTAGTAGGCACCGTCAGTTGTATTGCTGTCTGCATGTCTCCGTGATTTTCACATCGTTCACTCCGATTGTTTCATTTCCATTCGGATGTTTTTTCAAGTCTTTTTTGTATGTTTGCCGATAATTATATTCTTTTATGTCTGCACCGTTTTTCCTCAAATAAACGTACACGACCTGGTACGAGCAGCTTGGTTGTTACACTCTAAAGTTCTCTTTATTTGTATCTGTCACGGGAATTATAAGTTCGTTGAAATGTCGTTTCATGTGTACATTTCGATATTGTCATGGCGCCAATGTCTAAACGAAAGAACGAATAGCTTTATCATCCACAGCTTTTGGATCCAACCCACAAGACACACTAGACTTGAACTGATCCTGTGTTTTCATATCCATACCCACATTTTCAGCTTTGAACCTTAACCCCGACTAGAACTGCTGTTACCTCTGACATTAGTCCACGAAATTGCACAAATGAGGAAGCAAAATAAACGAAAGCGGTGGAAATTCGTGGAGAATAATCAACAAACTTGTTGATACACATTCATCGTTGACTATACCACATCGCCGTGTCCGAGAGCGTTTCCCACCAGTGGTGTGGATTGTTACACATATCCCAGTCTAACAGGCAACACCGCCTAACCTTGCTCAAAAGGAAGGTCGGAGCTTTCCTAGCTCGTAATCACACTGTCGCATGACCTACTTTCGATTTCATCTAGCCGTATCGAACAAAGCGGGGCGGTCGACAGACGCTTCAGTACCGCATGGAATACACAATTCGATCAGCGTAGATTGCATTTGCCTCAATTACATCACAATCTTTGACAGATTGTGACCTTGTTCGAATGGGTAATCACTGGGGACAACGGCGTTCGGGTATTGGGGGTTTACAATCATCTTCCGTGTGAACGGGCTAGACGTCTGATTTGTTGAGCAAGGTTGAACGTACATACTGATTACAAACCCTTCAGTATTTTGCTAGTCGGAGTGTTTCTGAACACGCTACGTACTCTCATTGTCCCTGTGAACATCTCGTCAACAATTTTGCAAGCTGATGGGATTACACTACCTAGGTAGATGAAACGATCACTTGTCTCAAGCGATCTATTTGTAACAACTAAAGCATCTTCGAGACCTGCCCGATCTTACAACAAAATTTCCGTTTGTGGGTGCAAAATGTATAGCACGTATATTAATTAACCTTTTCAGTGCGATCTGCACTGGATAATGTTGTGGTGGATGATCAAGCCGAATGCGCAGTTATTCCAACACTCATTGGTATATCTGAATGCGGTGGTGAGATATGATCACAGACCACAACGGATGGACTGCGGACAACATGAGAAACTGAACGGGTGATCACTCAGCGAAATCGGGCCAACGGGCGTGAAATAGTAAACGAAAATTCATGACAAACGTACAGAATCAGGTAGAAGTATGCACGACATTTAACTAGAAATCCTGCTGCGTTATGTACTGAAATTTCGGTTCATAAACTCGAGCGAACGAGTGGCAAAACAGCTTACTAGTTAGACAATAATTTATTTAACCACTTTTCACTATGGTACGATTTCCTCCGCATACATACTTTCAGTCTGCCTACTGTCTGATGGACGCTCCACTCCTAGGTCTTTGGAGCCTTCTATGGATGCTTCTACATTATCCTCTAACGTCCGACACTCGGTGTCGAGCGTAACTCGATGCAGCAAAGCTGGTTATACTCTACACTTTTAACCTTCATGCAGTTTCGAGCACAATACCACTTCATCAGGAGGATCAAGTCCCAGTGAAAAGATAGACAACTAAAGCAAAAGAGCATCACTGTCAACACACGCCGCAACTTTTGGTTGTACAAGAGAGTATTGTTTCAGTACTGCTTTTGAACTGGGCTATTATCATTCTCACTTTCTTTATTGCAGGCAGTTTGTCCGAAATCGTGGGCACTTTCACGTATATTCGGATGGCACCATATTGTCAGTTTATGATGTTGCTAACATGTCAACGAGAACAGCAGGCACGTTTCACCTTTACCAACCCGCGTCATATGTAGCTTCGAAGACCTTATCGTTGAAAGAAGAGTTATATAATCCTTGTGTACCTCTTATTATGCTATGTGGTTCGGAAACATGGTGTGTTTTTACTTGTAGTGTTTGGCTATGGTTGCATCCGTTAACTAGTCCACATCCAATGCAATAATCACATGGGGATTTGGTAGCTTGCCAGCGTGCATTTCGAGACACTGGGGCATCGCGATTAGTTGGTCACATGATTTGGTTGCGCAGCTTGCGTAGTTAGGTCATCTATTCCACATGCCAGGTTCATATCACTGGAAATCGTTTGCTGAGACCTCAAACAGTCAGTTAAAACCTCGATATGATCAATTATTTGTCCGGCCGTGAAATACCTGGGACATGACTGTTTCTTTTGACTAAGGTGATTTGGTGTCGCCCTCCTCGTGAATTTCTCGGATGTGGTGAAGACAATGCTACTACCTTCCTGATTGTCACACGATGTGACACCTTTTTCGATGTTGGGTATAACAATCAATAAGCACCATTCACAGAATATCTGATCGGTTCCGACAACCAGTTCCCGCTTTCTAGAAGTAGAGTTGCCCATCTATTTCAACTGTCAACGTGTAAATCTATTTGACTACCCTCTCTGACATGAATAACTACAGTCCGCTATACTACGTCCGGGTTTTCTCTTCATTCGTCGATCCAGCTCAAATTCTAATTATTGATGGTCCCTACTGACTCGCTTGCGTCAATAATTCTGTCACTTGAAACATTGCTGAACCAACTCGTCGTATGTGAGCTACCTTGGTGATACCGTTTAGATATTCAACCGGCTAGGGACAAACACCTGTATTCTTCTTTATTCCGAAAGTCTTGAATCGGTGCATTCTTTCGGTGTCTACTTCACACCGTATCATTCCTCCATTCCGTCAAATGACCTCCTTATATGCTGGACGCGCACCTTGCTGGAACGAAAGACGGTGTTCTCTTAATGCCGTTATAAAAATGATGTCATTTGAGCACTACGATTTGTTCGTGTAAAATTGAAACTGCAACGATAATTGAACCAGCACAGGCTATTTTCGAATTCGTACTCGGGTATCCAAGTGTCTCAGCTGCCGATCGTTAACACTGGTTCATTCGTTGCAATGAATACTCAGACGGAATTTCCTGTGCGGTACAGTAAACCCGACGATCATTCAGCAAAGTTAAAGGTGACTACTAATGAACAGTTCGATAGGCTCCAAGTGTATTGGCTATCCCGTAGCTCACCGCCACCCACCCGCTGTCTCGCGGTACAGGCTTTTGAGCCAAAGGCTTTGGTTGAGAACCCTAATCGTTCTCCTGTCTAGGTCTGGGCGTCCTGGCAGTATCTCAGCCCACACACAACCATGAATACTCACAACACAAACAATTCCATACTGCATCGGCCGTCTCGCAGTATAAACCGGGTCGCCCTATCTGCTGCATACAGCAGGGTGGATAGGCGAAAACATGCTACTGCTGACCCCTCCCCCACTGTCCTATCATATTTAGCTCTCAGGCCTCTCCCGATCCCCAATTCTGATAACTTCTCTGCAGGTCCCACAGCAGATATAATTAATCGTAGAAACACTGTGCCGATAAGTCCCAGCTCTCGCCACTCAGTCTCAGACCTCCCTCGTCCTGTGCTTCGACCTAGAACGCAAATTAATATAGGTGCCTTCAACGTTCGTACTCTAAAACAAATAGGTCAACAGGCTGCTCTCGCACGAACGTTGGACTCGCTACATATTGATGTTTGCTGTATCTCGGAGACTAGTCAACGTATGGAATTAACAGCACCCGCAATTTCTACCCGATACTGGTTATACACCTCAGGTGACTTCACAGCCGCCGTTACCGGTCAAGGCTGGAGTCGGTATGGTCCTCAGCACGACGACCGCAGCCACACTGATAGATTGGATTCCCGTTAATAGTAAACTTTGTACCGTCCGCTTGGCAGGTTCTATTAGGGTCAGTTCTAGGCGCAAGACTGTCGGAAATCTTCTCGTTGTCTGCTTACGCTCCAAATGACTGTAGTGACGTCGGCGTCAAGGACGTCTTTTGTTCGGATCTGGCCGCTCTCCTCCGGTCAACACGTGATTCTGATATAGTCGTTCTGGCCGGAGATATGAACGTCCAGGTCGGCCGCCTTGGTGAGGCCGAATCTCGTTTAGGTGGCAGGTTTGGGATAGCA
>QNGE01004300.1:34311-64237 GCA_008508345.1 Paragonimus westermani
GGCGTACGTCAAGGCTGTCCGCTGTCACCATTTTTGTTTAATTTCGTCATAGACGAAATAATGGAGGATTGTCTGCGGCACTCACAAGATGCCGCGAAAGACTGACCGATCTTAATTATGCTGACGACAAGGTGTTACTGTTTGACAACTTTCAATCGGCACAGGTAATGCTAGACGCTATTTCGCGTTCTGCTAAATACTTCGGAATGCGCTTTGCAACCTGAAAATGCAAAGTGATTCTCCAGGATTGCTGTGGTCACATAGATTTGATGTTAGATAATGTAGTCATGGAGGTTGTTAACCGGTTTGTATTCCTGGGAAGCTGCATCAGCGTCGGCGGTGGAGGTGTAGGGAATGAAATGGAAGCGCGCATCTCCAGGGTTAGGACGGTATTCGCTAATTTGAGGCATCTCTGGCGACAGAGGGATATTTCTCTGAAGCTTCAGGTCGTGTATATAAGACAACGATGAGGGCCGTATTTCTTTACGGCGGCGAGACCTGGCCGCTCAGTGTAGAAGACGTGAACCGTCTCCAAGTATTTGGTCACCGATGTCTGCGTTCAATCGCTGGTATCGGCTGGTACCAGCGCGTAAGTAACGAGGAGGTTAGGAAGCTGGTGTTTGGCAGTGATTGCCAAACGAGTTCTTTTGTCCAGTCTCTACGTTTGCACTGGCTTAGATGGTTAGGTCATGTATTAAGGATGCCAGCTAGTCGTCTTTCACACCGAGCACTGTTCGCTGACACTGCGAGAGACTGGTTTAGGGTGCGAGGTGGTCAGTTAATGACCTGGCGTAAGGAAATGAAGTCGTTCATCAAGGGGTTGGCCACTGTGGATCGTGCTCGTCTCTCGGGCTGGGGTCCTCACGACTCACAGAGTCGGTGGTTGGAGACTCTAGGTGAGATGGCGGCTAATCGAGCTCAGTAGCGTGAATGTTGTCGTTGTTTGTCCGAGTTGTCTGTGAAGTGAGTGCATTTAATGAGGGTGGGGGACAGTGAAAGCCGTAAGGAAGCTGTCTCGCTGATGACGGCTTACTCTCACTTGCAGCTCGGTCGTTTGTTTGCAAGGTGTAAGCACCTTGATGTTGAATGTTTGAATATGGACGTAGTCATTTTCATTAGTTAGGCCCCTTCCCGTCCCCTTCTTTTTCCTTCTCTCTTTCTATATAGGGTTTGCTGTTTCTTGACGGTTGTGTTGCAGTTAAACGTTAGTGTGAACCACTGATGTATTGCTGTCTATGACGATGATGAGCCAAAAGATATGTCAGGAACTAGGTAGTCTTACGTTATCTTGATAATCCGTGTTTCAACTGGAGTTCAAAGAATTCTCTCGTTTTTCTGTAATTTTGGTGACCTGTGGGTTCACAGCTGTCTTCCTACGCTCATATGGCCTCCATGGTCGTCTTTTTTATCAGGCGGTCTTCTTAACGGTGACTGCTACTTTGATTCTTCTCGTTGTGCTGCTGTCTGTTAAACCAAACTCCCAACGGTAAATACCTCCAGCTTATCAGTTCTATCGAACAAAGCCCACTCACAGTCAGTATATGCGATAGCAACCTATGTGAGTTTTGATTAACGGGACAGTGCACAACGTTATTGCAGGATAGTACATGCTTTCGATCACATTTGAACCTAGTATATGCACATGGATAGCGGGAAAAGTTTCCATATCGGTCTGTCACAGTTACCGGCTCCAAAGGACTCTTGTGCGTAATCCTCGCCATGTGTGGCCTGCGCCGCACCACCTGCGTTTCTGCTCATGTACTAGGTGTCGGGCGTAAATCGGAAGAAGCGTCCGTAAGTTCAATGAGCGACAGATGCGCGGCCGTGAAATCACGCTTGTATTGCGCGAAGCAGATGTAGATGCCAGTATACGGCGCGTCAAGCATACAAGTGCCACTGTGAATGAGCTCGCAGCGTATCGCGTGCTTGAATTTACGGCCACTTAGCTACCGCTTATTAGAATTTCAGACTCCCAGATCCACAATGAAGACAGTGGATGCTTCTTTTTTTCGCACTAGAATTCAAGGACTACGTCGTTGTCGTTGAATCAACCCGTCCGTTTCTGACGCTAAAGTTCGATTGCCTCAGTGGTTGTTTTCTCACTGGTAATACTTGCTCTCAAAGTTAGTGTCTGAGAGCGTCTTTGAGATCAGTGGCGACTGCACGTCAGGACATAGCCATCGCGATAGGGCACTCCAATCGTCTAACACCAAGCATTCGTTGATGGTCCACTGATTTACGATAAGCGGGGCTGTAGATGTGAATAAAAAGCATTGTCCTCTTCTTTCTGCGACGTGTGTTGCATTCAGCCTCGTGCACCACATGATTGATACGTGTTCCGCGAACGTCCAGGGATGCGATCTCGTGATGAAACACAATGCTGATCGCTTCGCGGATGAGTCCGCGTCATGATATTGCTCGCATCCTGTTGAAAACGAGTGTTCGTGTTAACTAGGACTTGGGTAACACTTAAGTGGAGTGGACTGTCCTAGATATCATTGACTGTCAATTCTGTGGGGTCCAGGAACACATGGGCAGACCGTTGAGTGGTACCCAACCCGCGCGGTGACATTGTTCAGGTAAAACAGTCAATCATTCACCTGTGCCGAGACTTACTTTGGTAATGGGCCATTTCTGATTAGCTAGATGGTAGGCTGTTATGAAAGTTAAACTCTTCTCTTTCGGAAGCACGGAAATTTAGAAAGACTGTTGTCTAGAGAAAATGCACTGAACCTATAGGATAAGAAGAATCTCGATATATGAGCGTGTAGTCGTGCTCTCTGTGTTGTATTTATGGGACAGATACGTTTGACTCTAAACTGCGAAAGTGAACAATACCTTCGCGCTACTGTGAAACGACAGTCGACAAAGGGGGAAGATTATAGGCCACATCGACAATGACATGGTTCGTCTCACTGTGTGTATTGCACATCAGACCGAGTCAGATTAACGTAACTCAGTCGACACATGATGCTGCCTAGTAGATCAAACTACTGTGCTGTTAGTTGGGACCCGAATATCGTTCGAAAACGTAAGTGAAGTTCTCAGGTCAGCCTTTTCGGTAACATATGTATTTGTACAATAGTAGCATATTGTGCACGCCAGGCTGGGGTCAAACGCTCCAGCAAACTCCTGATGCAGTCGAACGGTACTCACCCGATATGTCGGAGGGGTTGAAGGTCATCAACTGGGCAAGGTAATAAACGGAAGATCACTTCTTACTGCACAAAGGTTAATAGACTGTATAGGATACGGCACAACGTACACTTCTCTCTTGAAAGGTTATGGCTCAATTGGTGAATTTAAGCCAAGATAGGAGGTACTGCGGCATATTTCTCAATCTCAGAATCGGCAAAATTCCAGCTTGAATACCTTAGAAGTAGGTGTAGACGTTGCTGAACGGGAGTCAATTGGTGTACACTGTGACTGCAAGTTGATCAACCAACAGCATTGAGCATGCAGGGATACCACCGCTGAGGTTAACTGATCATCGATCGTGCGTCGTGAGGTTACGCAATGATTGTCACTCTCACTCACAGCACGTTGACCGCGATTCTAATATCGTGCAAGGAAATGACGCACACCACCGATAGGCTGTGACAGGACTGAAACGCGAGTCGAATGCCACTGTTCTGAAAGGGTTCGATGACCTGCTTTTTTGTTCATGAAATTAGCAAATAGCTGTGAACGGTTTTTGATTGGTGTCAGCCAAAATCTCATGCCGTTGACCAGTAGTTGAGGCTTATTCAATTTGTTTCTCTCTATTCCTTTCCTAAAGCAGTCGAGTTTCACCAGATACTGTTCGTTCACAATACGGACAACGGAGTGTTGTGTGATGCACTACCGTGTTTTACGTTATTTTAATGGCACCCGTAATTGTTTTTTCATGTCAGTGTTCTTATGTCACTCCTTGTGGCTAAGGAAGAATTCATTTTTAACCAACTGAAATGATACTATAATTTGGTTGAAGAAAACTAACTGAACAAATGTGCTTGTGCTACGGAGTGTGTGCGCTAATCATCTCAAGTCCATTGTCCGTCCAATATCTAGTCAGATTTAGCTGTTTGAATGATTCAGGCAACTCAGTGATTCAATTGATCCATTTGAGCTGGTCCGTCAGTACCCAGTACATAATGCGCAGTCTTTGCTGCGGTGTTAGCGGCATTGTTTTTTGGTGCGTGTGTGCTGTTGTTTAAATTTGGGTAGTACACTATGCCGGCGGAATACCACGTGGACTACCGCGCTTAGGAACCTTGAGGCTTCTTTTGGTCACATCAGACACGAAAGTTTTTGTCGTGATGAGTTTTCCGATGTCTTTATTAACTGCAAGGTTGAGTGACCTCTTTCCTATCAAGTTACGCTATGCAATCGGGTATACTGTGTTTTTTTATGGGCTGTTGGTCCGATTTTGTGCCACTTCCTCGTTGTACCGTGCTCGTCATATATGTAAGATT
Organism: Paragonimus westermani; assembly: GCA_008508345.1. NCBI lineage: Eukaryota > Metazoa > Platyhelminthes > Trematoda > Plagiorchiida > Troglotrematidae > Paragonimus > Paragonimus westermani. Next base: position 38,766 of record QNGE01004300.1, read on the forward strand.
TATGGGATAGGCATCATCCGATGTGTATTAGTCATCGTCACGTCTGCCGATGTGGGCCTTCACCCACTCTCTTTGTCGCACATACTTAGATGGAAGTATTTGGTTCCGTTGTTATCGGGCGTTTGTCGTCTATAAACCTTTCCTGTATACAGCAGAGAAGGTCTATGTCACCTAGTGTTTGCGAACGGGCTCCTTCACCGGTTGTCAGTTGTGGTCGGAAAACGCCATTCATTACAGGTTCCCTGTTAGTATGGCGTGCGCAGATTTGTACCGGAACGTTAAGTGTCATTTATGTCTGGTCGGTTTATTTGTTTGTTTAGACGCATCCTTAATACACTCTATTTACAATCTTTTGTCCATGGGCTTTATGTGGCTTAGATTGGAATTCCGTGCAGACAGAATTTCCATCTATCCACATGTAAAGCGCATGGTCTTACTAGTTCCACTTTTTTGTTGAATTCGCCAGTTTCCTGTCATCTACTCTTTGTGGACATTCCCGATTCGATCTTTTCAGTCCGCTTCGGCTAGTTTGTTCAGCTGAATCTGGGTCGCTTCACGCTTCCTTAATCAACAAACCGCTTCCTCCGGTTCCTGCCAGCCAGCTGCCCAAGTCTCCTATTCTGCACGAACTCCAACCCGATTTGACTCGGAATGAATTGACATCCCAGTTTCCACTACCGCCACCACCACCATCTACGACGTTGTTGGACCCTAGGTTTGCCGATTGTCATCGTGACCCCAGATCACACAAGTGAGCTGCTTCACGCACGCTTGCACACCGACCGGTCTATATATCTTCGATGACGGTGACAACTAGCCGGTTGCATGCTTGTATTTTACGTTTTTACGATTCATTACACCTCCGTCGACTGTGTCGAATTCCCACGCTAACCTCTCAAGTTACCTGGCAGAATGGCATAAACTAACCAGTTGGCAACATCACTTGACCGCTTATAGCATTGTGAATAACGAAATCAGAAGACCGATTTTGTAAATATTACGAACGGACTGGATATGCGCTTTATTCATGCGTGTGAGGTTGAACAACGTCACTTTAATGTTCTCTCTGTGAAGCAAAGACCAGAAGTTCTCAGGATATAAACCAGGTCAATCATAGTCACGTAGAAATTACGAACTGCATTTCTCAGCGTCAGTGTTACAACGAAATCTGACAAGCTTTAATAATGTTGGTTGGAAGTCTTCTTTTCAGAATTATAATACAGGCTTCCTCAGTTGCGAATTTGAATAAGAAAGCAGAAGACCGGTTTTGCCCCATACCATTTTATTCTTGATGTCTCCCATTCTCCATTGTCGCCTTTCCCCTGATCATTTTCACCTAATCAGTGCGCTTACTCAGAGGTTTAGCTGACTAGACGATTTTTTGTTTATCAGTTACATACTCCTCTACTTGCGTGCATATCGGTTGATACCGTGCTTTTGTCTATTCTTAGGGACGGCTTCAAGGCTGATTCATCTGCTCCTTTTTAGTATATACAGTTAGATGAGTGGTTAACCATACGGCGAATGACTAGTCCTCACCCATATTTTCCAGTGCACAGCGTTTTCACGCAAAGCTATTCTTCACACTGATTTCTCTTCTCGTAACCATTCATACGTGACGTTTATGAAGTGTATTAAGGTAACTACAACGTTTATTTTTCCCTTATTAGGTAATCAAATCGGTTACAATCCGAGCGGATGCTACAGTGATAGCTATTTCGACCCTGCCCGCTACTATCCGTGCAACGAACGGACATTTTAATACTGATTAGAGGTTCGAATGCTCTTGTAGGCAGGCTAGTTGCGTGATTAAGGTGGTCCACATTCCTACGGTACTCGTCAAATATCCAACCGTTGTTGCAGCTTTGTGCTGATAATGATATGTTTCTGGCAAGTACCGGCTTCCGGCATCTTATATGTCAATGGACCATCTGGCGATCTCCATCGTCAAATCAGCCTTCGGTACAGCCTGACGAAATGGCCAACGAATTTCAGTGGCGTGATTCTTTCCTAAAGTGTATGTCAATCTGTTCATACACCAGTATGTACCAAGTCCACTCCATGATTTGATGGGAGATCATCTCGTCACCAGGCACAAACTGACGTATCTAATGTGGCGCAAACGCAAACTCTTTACTCTCCATAGCGTTATTCCGCCAAGCTAGGACTCCACCCATCAGACGAAATTAAAGCACATCGGGCACACACGGTATACGGTGCATAAGAATGGTACTACCTTGTGTGGCGCTACTGTTCGTTCAACTGCCACCCATTGATTTTTTCATGGGATTACTGAAAACTCTGGACGTTGGCGAGAATATTTCATTTGCAGGTGTTATAATTCTGTTTGCAACTGTGAGAAGATCGCAACACCTGGTGGACACAATATGCTATCGAGACGGAACAGGCCGCTGCTGTCGAGAACTCCCGGAACGTTTTCCGTCTCATTCGAACAACTGATAACAGGAAGTCAATAGTGGGCCTATCCATAGCTTGACACGGTGCTTAGGACGCTGGGCTGGGCATTTCCTGCAACACTTCAGCTGGCTAGCCGCGCCGTTGACTCCATCCATGAGTACATCCTGTGCCAGTTTTTCGTTTCTTCGCTCTCAGAAACCGATGTCTCATTTAAGTTCAAGTTTTTCAGACGTCACCTCTTCACACCCCGCTGGGTGCTTCAACTCCATCAGTCATACAGGAAGTCGTTATTTGTTGTCTTCTTAGACACCTTAGACGTCTTCGATTAAATTGTTTGAACTACACTCTGAACATGTCTATTAAAAGAGAGTCTCCCCGTGAATTATATGGATAATTATATGGATAATCTGAGAGTAATTTGATATCAGACCTTGACGGCGTTTCAGGTGCGATTACGACAAGATTGTCAAGCTTCTTCTTTCCCATTCACATCCGAAGTGGACGCGATCCTAGAGAGCGCTTTGACAGACTGCACATATGGTGGCGTAAAACTGGTTCCAAACGCTCACTTTGAGACTTGGTGTATACGGGCAACGTTGCTCAAATGCGTGTCGGTTCACAAGGTGCCCGGAAAATCCTAATCAGACAATATGCTCCAGTTCGTCTGTTTGGTATAACGATTTCATGTTATAAATGCAACATGCTTTTGTAGGGTTGGCACATCCCTGCTCCTGTTCACACCCTTGATGGTGGGCCATTGGAGATAGTTGAGAATTTCGTGTACATCGGTTGCTGTGTCAGCCCAGCCTAGGTGACATTCCATAAAATCACAAATCGTACAATTGATGTTCGGATGGCATTTGTCAACTTATGCTATCTGGTACCAACATTATCTCAGTCCTTCTGTGATTGGCCGAATGTACCAGGTCACTGTAAGAGCAATCCTACTATACGGCTGCAAAACCTGGTTCACTCGTGCGAAGAATGTTCATACGATATCCATTCTCGACCATCGATGTTTCCAAAAGCTAGCCGTGTGATGGGAACTCCTTGTCGTCAGTGCCTAAGCCTGTCGACGTGTCTTCCGGACGGACAGACTGCCGGTCCATAGGCATAATGATCTCATCCCACAGACTTCGTTGACTTATCCACGTCTTACGACTGCTAACTCACTGCCATGCTCTGTTTGCAAGTGATATGTTAGGCTGAAAATGACTGTCTGGCGACCAGCGTATGACTTGGGTTCGAGGTTTGAAGACAGGTACACAAGCTTACTTCAGTCGGGCGTTTCTGGCTTCCTGACTGGGCACGCCGTATAATGCGGCGAAAAAGAGAATTCATTGGTACTGGTTTTGCAAATCTTCGCGTTCTCCTGTGTAATGTTTCTTTCTCCCCCTACATCTGTCTCCTTTATCTTGCAGCCTCCTGTTTTTTTTCTTGTAGGTTGTATAACTACTGCCGCTTCATGCGTTCTTTTCGTGTTAAATACATGTGTATATCGTTCAGAGCTGTTTCTTATATTTAGGCGCCTAAGCTTTAACCTTCACGTTCGCACCCAGTATTCGTAAGATCAATCAGTTCATGTTTCAAATTCTCTCCAGTCATGAAGATTTTCTCCCACCACCATCATTGCGATTGTCGTTACCACAATAATGACTTGTCGTTACGACCGTTAATTAATCCCGGAGAATTTGATTATTAACCTGGGCCGTCACTTTACCTCCCAATTCGACGTGAATCTTCCTGCTACTCAAATTTGTTCTGCGGGTGCATTCACATGTGGCTTGTGATGTTCCACTCAATTGAACCATCAGTTTCTCATTTGGGATACAGTAGATCAAACGTGTTACGTATGGTATCTACGTTACCATAGGTAAAGGTGATTTCATTTATGCTGTTTAGTACACTGATTAAGTTATCTGAAAGTGGGTGATTCTGTGCAATCGGTGAACCACTTGCCAATGTACTTACAAACCAGATAGCTCGATATTTTTCAGGTCGTAGTTTTCGGGTCGGTTTACTGCGCCTAATTTCATGCCTTTGTAGCTCCTCACATCTTCGGCTGTGTTGTGTGTCCTCTCGCTGCGCTAAACTATTCATCAACAGACTCAGCACCTTCGCACGCATGTCTGTAGACTTACTAGGCAATTTCACCGTATCTGCTGTCTTCAAAGCCGTGACTAGTCGACTTTTTTTCTGCAGGCACCACAAGCATCACAAACACCGCCATCGTCACAAGGCTAAAGATGTTGCTGCTCAGACTACGGACACGCTTCTCGATGGTCATTCTATGGACTCTGGTCGGCATACTGGTACTGGTGGGTCTTCCACGGACGCGCTCCTTGAATGTTCAGTTCACATGTCGCCTCCGGCGCAACCTCGTATGCACCCTCCTCCGCCTCCTCCCCGTGGTCCTTCTTCGTTAACGTCATCCAGATCGGTTGTTGACAGAGAAAGCGGTGATACTTCTCACATCAGCCCCAAATCTAGTTCCAATCTCCGCAACCATATGCCGTCAATGTCTGTGCTTCTGGAAAGTGCGCACTCTTCGGAGTTAAAGACCAAATCGCCCATCCGGTCTTTGCCCGATTCGGTCCCCTCATGTGATGATCAGGAATCTCGTCTGAATCAGCCGATTAATGTAAGCCTGCAGTCGATTTCCGGTGAAGCGATTGAGGGATTCTTTCCCATTGGCCCAGTTTTGGAACTATCTCGGTAAGCGATCGTCTTTATGATGTTTTGAGAAACTGCTGAGTAGTAGGGGATTTTGGTTTTCATATACATTAAACATCATCCACAAATGATCACAGCTGTCACATTCCCATAGAATTTCCAGTTGTCCGCTTTCGAATAAAAGCACTAGACTCGAGTTCCGCTCTGAGAGCTCGTCAGCAGTCGTGATCGCATTGCGATGTGTGTTCATCTAGACTTCTTTCTCCCGCCTGCAGCTAATAATGTTCACTCCATTCTTTAGACCTCAATCACAACATTCGTATGACATGGCCGACCATCGAAGTTGTGGCATTCCACAAGGTGACATCTCTCAGCCCACGACGAATGATTCGGAAATTGCTGCAGTTTATTCTGACCAAACTTCGGTATTCATGACAGCCTTCACTAGTTCCGTAATGACTTCGGTTGTTACAACCACGATGTCTTCTTCCACCACCGGCTGTTCCACAGCCACATCCGGATCAGCTCACTCAGGCTCCGGATCTGTAAACAGTCTTCCAGGTGTGCGACGAGCTAGCAATGGTACCGAAACTCAGTCTTATGGTAGTGGAGGTCGTGTTCGAGGCGGCAGCTTCCCCAGTTCACGTTTGCCGGGTGATTGCCGGTTGTCACAAGGTTCGGAGCCAACTGTCAAGTCTACACATTCCAGCGGTTCCGATCGCCATTCTCGCATTCCGGAACCTTGCCTGTCTTCGGGACACGTCATCACCGATGAATCTACGGATCTGGCACATGCGCCCTGGTACCAGCCTCGTGTGCCTCGTGAAGTAGCCTTGGAATTGCTTTCTCTACAGCCAGTAAGCCATTCATGCTCTCATGTCAAACTGTGCGCACACACACACACACATTGACGGATCACTTGGTCACTCTGCCAAGCACTGAATCAATTGACGTACTTGTGGTAGGCAAGGTCGTCAATCCGTTATCGCTACGTTTAGGTCCTAACATTGCATTAATTTTAAGTTTTGATCTGAAGCCTTAACACATGAATCACCTCGTTGTTTTTTCGCTGACCCGGTCCGTTTTGCCACAAGACACTATCTAGACATGCAGAGAGAAATAAATGTCAGCTGACGAAATCCCCATGGGTACTGATTTTCATTTACGATTTGTTTGTTTGTTTCCGAATTTAAGTTGTGTGATTGCTATTGACGTTCCGCTTTATGGATAAGGGTCTTCTCGATCAGGTTTCGTCCGTCTCCCTCAGTTCTACCTTGAAAATACGAGTTTTTCTTTTGGTTGTATGACAGTCAAGCATGACTGTTAGCCCTGGATGTATTGCCATTGTTGCTGGTGATCGCATTGTGCGGGGTAATATTAATCTATGACGGCAAGCAAGTGTGACAGTTCGTTGCGCATTCCTCCCTTAGTTGATGAGAACTGGTAACCGATCAATGGTCATCCTTTTCTACAACACAATGCTAGTGGTTAATACCGTTCCTTATCTATCATCCAACCAGAATAAACAACCCGTATTTAGGGATGAATGAGAGAGGAGAACGAGATTTGGTTGTTATGACTTGTCGCACATTCGGCCTCAGTGTATCTACCCCGAGTGCAAGATGTAACTTGGGACTCCCGTGAATCGTGTTCATCTCAAAGATTACCCGGGTAACTTACTCCGACGTTCATATCGCTGGTTCCGATTAACTGCTATCTCCTTTAACGTCTTCATCTAGGCATACTAAGTGGGTCACCAGGTTCCCCTTTGAAGCTGTGCACACAGTCTATGGCCGTTCGCCCATCACTGTGTCTTCGGTAAACTAAGGCTGTTCGTTGTCTGTTCGCTCCCATAACTGTCGCCTAGGTAATCTTTCTGTCTTCCGACCGATTTCATCCGGCTAGTTTATACAGCCCATAAGAATCCACGTGATTGACATCACACGTCCATAGTCGGTGTTGTTGTTTTCTATCGGTTTCATTTCGATGATACGCTTTGCTATCTGATTTGACCCTCACTGGTCGTTTGCACGTCTGTGCATTTCTGTTATTTTTCTCTTGACTCTGTTTCTGATTAGCACAAGTAGTCCGACATTCGGATTATACGTCTGAATGTTACTTAGATTTTTCTGATCGTAACTTAACTGTTGGGTTGAACGTGCGGGAACGTTGACCGAAATGCGCAGTCCATTATCAATCGTGTTCAGTGTGCGTTTAATGCATACCTCTAACAAGTTAGCATTGCCAGTATTCAACTTCGCTAATCCATTTCTCAATTGTCGGCTAAGTGCTTTCTTCTGCTATTCTAGCCAGGTAGTTTTGTTATTCGGGACAGCGGAAGCCATCCTAACTGCTATGCCCTTTCGGTACGGTTTGGCGAGGGCTCCGGTCGCTGTGCCCTGTCAAGAAAATCACCACTTCCTTCCGCCGTTCGACACGCATCGAATCGCGAGTCATGTATGTTCCCGTCCTATCCCCACTCCTTGACAGGAGGAATCAGCCACTTCCTTATTCAACGTACCACCCGCGGTGGAGTTCGATTGAAGGTAATTCATTTATTGTGCAAGGTGTTTCGTAGGTGTGGTCGTATGTATACCTCCACATTTGTTGCTTCACTGAGTTGATTGCACACTCCGTCCCAGATATGTGGTATACTAGCACGTACGTGCGGTACTCGTGTTCTGTGCATTCTGGTCAGACTACTACTGGTCAACCAGACTGCGCATCTGGTCTGATGCAGCAATGAGTCTGGTACACCATACATTCGTTCGACAGCCCATCGTGTAATGGCCTTCACTTTCTACTCCGCTGATGAAATACGCTGCTGCCGGCCCCTTCACCACTATCCTATCAAATTTAGCTCCCAGACCCCTCCTGACCACCATTTCTCGTAATCACTGCACGAGACTACTCTACAGACATGACTAACCATAGTAACCCTGCGTCAGTAAGCTCCATCTCTTAACATTCAGCCTCAGGCCTCCCTCGTCCCTTGATTGAACCTAGAGTACGAATTAAAATAGATGCTTTCAATGTTCACCTTGTAAAACAGATGGGTCAACAGACCGCTCTCGCACGAATTTTAGACTCGTTGCATGTCGATGTCTGCTGTATGTGGAGAATTAGAATCCAGACCAGTGGTCAACGTATGGAACTAACGGTTTTAGCCAACACTATCTGTAGGAATCGTGCGCATGATTGCTGTACTTGGTGCCCTCCTTCTCCGAATCAGACCTTGTCTCAGACAGACCATATAGCTGTCAGTTGTGGGAGGCGGGGTCCCATTCAAGACTGTCGTTTGTATTGGGGCACGTGTTTGGATTCAGATCATGTGTTGATACGCTTCCGTTTTGTCCTTACTTTCGCCGGGCAACGACCTCACCGACAATAGCGGCTGGCTGTTGAGGAATTGGTTATATTGTCTGTAAAGCATGAGTACTAAACCAGCTTATAAAGCAGGCCGAGCAGTTCTCACCCTAGAGTTCATAATAGCTGCTGGACCCCAATCTCGCAGGCCATTCGGGAAGCAGGTACTGTAGCCTGCTTGTATGGTGGTTCGTGAGTGGAACATACATTTGATTTCAGAGAAACCCCTGGGGTTGTTAGATGCCAGAGTGAACATTCGTTCTGGCAGTTCGCACAAGTTCAGGAGAGATATCCTTAGAAAACTGGAACGTAGCCTAATCGCCGATCGTGAGGTTTGGCTAAATGGCGAATGTTGAGGAAATGGAAGCCGCTCTTGCTTCAGGGAGCATTGGCAGATTGTCCAGGCTTATCTGTGCTGCTGATACGAAGCTGCACACACCCATATGTCTGGTAGGCTAGAGCGTTAGGCGTAACACTTTGAGGATCAGTTTGACCGGCCTGTTGTTTCCATTGTGTTGCCGTCACAAAGCCGTAATGCATTACCCTGGTCGATAGAGTTAGGACCACCCACTGAGACTGAAATCCGCATTTGCGTTTCGGTTCTCCAACGCATCAGGGCCGTTGGCTTAAATGATCTCGTGCCGGTACTTTGCAAGCAAGGTGGTGAGGGTAGGGGCCTTGACTGATTTATTTCAAATTGTGTGGGGAGCGGAGACCATCCGTGTGTGCTGGGGTTCGTCCTTATGCTATACAGCAATACATCAGTGGTTCACACTGATTCTTACCTGCCACACAACCATGAAGAAAAAGCAAACCCTATGCAGGCAGAGAGAAAGTTAAAGAAATGGACGGGACCGGACCTGACTACTGAAAGTAACTACGTACGTATTCAAACATTCAACATCAATATGTTTACACCTCGCAAAGAAACAACCGAGCTACAAGTGAGAGTTAGGTGTCATCAGCAATGTAGCTTCCTGCTGGTGTTACTCGGTAGCAGTTCACATATTCAAGATAGATGTCGGGTGCTCTTGCAAAACGATAGGGGTGTTAGTTTGAACTCAGTCATTACTAGAGTTTTGGCATCCATTATGGTCCGTCGACTCACTGCAGCTTGGTAGGCGAATTTTATAGTAGAATAGGTGGGGATACATTTATTAAATCTGTAATCTTCTTCAAGTTGTAGGATAGCGTACGTATACCGTTGGCCAACAATCGTCGTATTCCTGGACTATAAGGGTGCATCCGATTCAGCACATCGTTCTACACTTCTGGGGTCACTTATAAATGCAGCGGTTTGCCGACCAAGCGTGTGAATATACTGTAGGCGATTTATCCCCATCATTTAGCTCTGGTTAGGGTTTGTGTTGAAGTGACTGACAGTTTCATTACCGTGGACTGCGTGAGTTGAGGCTGTCCGCTTCCTCCATTTTTGTTCAGTTTTTTCATAGATGAATTAATCGAGGACTGTTTGCGGACTCAGGATACCGGCGTGAACCTGTTACTTGATAGAAGACTGACTGATGTGTATGCTGACGACAAGGTGTTGTACAGTGTTGTACGCTATTTCCATTTCTGCTAACTGCTTCGGAATGCGTTTTGTGACTTCAAATCACAAATTGGTTCTGCAAGTCTGCTGTGATTGTGTAGGTTCACTGTTAGCTAATGAAGTCATTGAAGTTTTTGACCTGTTTTTATACCTGGGAAACTGTATGTGTGGCGGCGGCGGAGGTTTGGGTTTGAGGAAAGCCGTCCTACTGATGACGCCCCACTTTCACCCACAGCTTGGTTGTTTGTTTGTAGGATGTAGGCACCCTAATGTTGAATGTTTGAATTCAGACCCAGCTATTTTTATTAGTTGGGCATCTTCCCCTTCGCTTTCTTTTCTCTCTCCTCCCTTGCAGGGTTATTCTTTTCCTTCATGTTTGGTAATTAAGCATCAATGTGAACCATTGATGTATTGCTGTCCGTGTTGGTGATGATAGCTGTTGCATATTGTTCAATAACCTCTCGAGTGTGTACAGGCGGCTTCGGGTTCTATACCATTTTCCATATCTGTTTCCATTTTAGGCACAAAATTTTCTATTCCATATGAAAGCAAATCACTTCGGTGCATCAGAATTTCATCTTAGATTCTTGGACGTGACGGCAAGAACGCGATTGACACAGCTAACCGTAAGGGACGACCAATCTTAATTAGAGTGCCTCGCATTGTCTACTTTGGTAGAGGAGGTGGTTTGAGTTATTCGAGGGGTATCAACGGATTTGGTTAATGAGAACGGGGTTAGCGGTCAAAATGGGGCACGGATCATCTTGCCCTAATCCTACTAATTCATCAAACTGCGGGCCGTATTGGTTCCTTCAACAGGTAAAGGGTTGCGAGTGGTTAGGGGTGTCTGCAAATCTCACGTCCAATCGGAATGAGGTTCAGAGTCGTGTTGGAGTGGATTTCCGTGGGTCCAACGACTACACTGTAATTTTTGAGATTGCGCGTTAAGGCTGAGTTTGAGAAGAAGTTGTCGACCACAAAGATTAGTCGATACTTGGATGGCTGGTGCATAACTGTCAAGAAACTGCGCCAAGTACCCATTGGTATGATCTCAAACGAGAATTTGGAATTACGGCCACTGTTTGCATATCGACTGATGAAGTGTTATGCAAATGCAAAAGCTATTTGCTGGATGAATGAGTCACACTTCAATTTGTTCTGTACGAGGTCAGTGGGACGTTCGTTAAAAGGAACGAGAGCATGCGTCTCTGTAACAAACAACCGAGGCCGTAATCTTCATTTGATTGCAGTTATGGCACCAAGCTCGATAGTAGGCTACACAACGAGGCGAGCAGCGTACAATAGCAGCGATTGCAAGGGTCGGCTGCTGATCAGATGAAGATCAGTACACCCATATCAAACATTGTGCTGATATGCGATAACGCACCGTGTCAAACCGATCTGGAAAGTGTGTTTGCTGAAGAGTTATACAATGGAGGACAAATCTTACGATTAGCACCCTATTCATGGAGCATGGTGAAAACTGCAGATGCACCTCGAGACAATAATAAACGGATATCCTCAGGGTGTGCAAAGTCAACAGGAGTGGAGAATGCGGACCCTGGAAAGAGTAGTCATTTATGCTATGTGCAACGTCACTGGAGACCATTGCGCTAGCTTTGTTCGTCATGTGGAACGATGCTGTATGCAGGCGATGAACGTTGAAACGGTTGGGTCACAACCGTAAACCCACATCCTCTCACTGAACGAAGAATGCTCTATTCAGAGCAACCACAAATTGATTTTGTACTTCCTACTTTTTGGAAGTTGGTCTTGATTAAACTGATCCGTTGCCTGTGAATGTGCCTAGATTACGTAAGATTTTCCGTTTTTTGTTTGCACGGTTAAGAACAACCGAGCTACCCACATACTTTAGATAAACGAATGTTTTACGTTCGCGATTGAAAATAGTGATTGAGATGTTAGTATCTCACGATATATCGTCTTTCTACAGTAGTTGACCGCTCCTTCAATGACACTGCAACACAGTGGACACTGTGAGCCGTGTGCATATATATAAAGGTGGAGGTAGTCGATTGTCAAAGCCATTTGCCTTTTAATATTGGGTCTCAGCTGGCTAGTCTGTGCAAACTGTCCCTGACCAATTGTTTGGATTACTAGGGTGCGTAGTGCGTATGTCCAACGCTACTTGAATGCCGGAAATCACCCTGTCCATCATTTTGTCTTAGAGTGTACGGAATATACCCGTTGTGTATACGCTGACTAATCACCTCCCAAGGTTCACAAAGCAGCTTTTAGGATTGGCTCGAGGATATCTTATCCTAGTTGTGTTCATTTGAGAAAGTACTGTCAAATATAGAGCGGATTGGCTTGCCATGAAATTGTCTTATTTCTTTTGACTACAAAACAGAAATGTATGTAGCGTGGTCTCTATTCGTGACATTGATAGTCCCGCAAAACTTTGACAGTGGCGCGCCACACAGTGTCTTGCAAATGTCGAATTCTTTTGTGTTTTTACACTGTCACTCGCCGAATGATAGCGTCAGATTCACATTGGCCCTAGCAAGTTTAACAGATACAGTCTAACGTAGACAGCTTAGAACATTGCCAAGATTGAAGGCGATCGCGTTTTCTCTCCCACCCTCCTCCGGCATATCCCAGCTCTCTGAGATCGTCCGGAGCGGCGAAGTCCTGCCAACTTGTCCAGCCGTTCATGTTGCACAGGATTTCTGCAATGTCTGTGTTGGAGTTAGCTTGGTTCAACTCGTTATATTCGGTATGGTATCAGTGGGGTGGAGGTTACCGCCCTAGCACAGAGTGTAGTTCTACATTGTCTTCCATTCATTATCGCCTCATGTCCAACACAGCTTGGATGATCAATGGTGCTCTAACATTGCCACACGCGTGTACTGCACTTCAGGGTGCATGTAACAACAACGGTCATTTAAAAATGAAGCGACCTCGGAGTGTGGGATGTTTTGCTGCCCTACCAATCGAGATTGGCACGTACGCTGGTTGAAAACACCGTCGGACATGGTAGTGTCGCAGTTAATGACTTGTTACTATTCGTAAGGCTAGCCTGTTCTTTAGGGATACCCATTGTTTCATTGTCTGTTTACTTCGCAAATTTCTATCTGGTTATTTGTCCATCGTTGCGTGAGTGATTGTTAGGATCATTGGTAGTCCGAGTAGTAGTACCTTTGCGTATGTCCACCTGAATGCACACGTTATCCCCAATCAGCGTTGCTGTATCGTTTTCTTTATTATGTGTTTGGCTACTCACAACATTTTCAGTATTCAAGGTTTCGGTGGAAAATATTCATAAGTTTGAACTGGGTGCTATTCGTGTCGTGTTACATTATTGGAGGCGTTGAACAGCATGCTGTCAGCTAGTGAACCATAATGGGCTGCGTAAAACACCGATTTGGACAGTTTTTGTTATTGGTACATTGTAGTTTTGCTGCTCGTATCGATTGCTTCTAATCTCGTTTATCCTGAGATTGCGTTGCTCTGGAATGTCTGTCCTGTCTACGTACAACCCGTTGTTTCACAACCCCTTAACGTTGGCACGTACGTGCTACACCATACTCCCATTGTTATCTACTCTGTAAATACATCCCTCTGGCTTGAAATACACGGGTGGAGTGTTAATTATTTGCCGTGACGTGCGCGCTTGAAATGTGAGTTTGCTGAGCCAACTGGCAAAATACGTCGTTGTTTGGGGAAGTAAGACGATCTGCCGCGTAACGTAAATGGCGTGTGGCACACTTTTGTTGATAGTAGAACCAAACTTAATGCTGCAGATGGATGTGGTAAAACTTTCCTATGCAACTGCCACTGGATTTGCTGAACATAACTGTACAGATCGATAAAGAGGTGGTAACTGTCGTGCACTACACTGTCAACTACAGTCAGATCGTTGATTTCGCCTAACGGTATTTTCTCTCAGAGTTCTTGAGAAAGTCATAACTCATCGGTTTCCTAAAAATATATATATCTACATTCTTAACGTTCGTTCCAGAATGTGAACTTTCTTCGAAATGCATTTTTTGGGGTTTCTGAGCTAGTTCTGTTTGACAGGTTGCCATATCACCTTCCTTCTTAACTGAAATCGCCTTGTTCGGTCTGTCATTTTCTTCGTGATTCACTCGTTATGGTCGCGTTGAGATATTCCATTGGATGTTGATATAACCGCGTCTACAACATTTTCGCCCATCACAACAGGAATAAACCATTTCTTCGAATTTATACACCGAATGAGATAAACTGATTAAGTATGCAAACACTTAGTCACTGTTGTGAACGTTTGCTACAGTTGTCACATTGATCCCATCACATACACCCAAATTAGTTCATTCCACACTCAGTGGCATTTCGAGACTCCTAGTCAGATCTTTCTCTGCAGGGTCAACGTATATCTGGCTTTCGGTGTAATTTCTCACCTTGTTTTGTAGTGATACGTAACAAACTTGGCAAACAGTTGATGTATTGTGTATGCGAAGGGTTGGAAGTCGCATGAACTACGTACTTACGTGTAAAGCACGTTTTTCACAAATATGACCCATCCATGGGCGGGGTTGATCGGGACTAATCTTTACATATACCCGACCATGTTTTCCTTCGTATCCGGAGTCTTCTACCACCACTGAGTTGAAGCAAAGTACCACACTCTCATCCTCTCTGGTTGTTTTGATTTTCTGTTTGGCGGAAGATCTTCAGAGGGGGCCGGCTTTGTGTGTATGTGAACTGAAGTCACGACATCCCATAGATGAACGAGGCAATTGATTCCTACCTAATATGGCATATTTTGATTCTGCAGAATAATTTTTCAGACCGAAGCATGATTGGTCTTTTTTCTGTGGTTAGATTTATTGATAATACTTATGGATGTTGCAGAGTCAAGTGTTGTTGCACAGGATTACCGTAAACACCACGGCTGATGCCGGACTGCTAACTGTCGGCTTTCGTTCCAAACACTTTGATCCCTGAAGGGTTTAGATAAAGAATGGCCCTCTCTGGCTTGTCTTGTCCTTCATCTGACCGTTATGCCCGAGATGCTGCCCTGTCCGCTTCGTTTACCGAAAGCCGCGGCCAACCCAGCGTTCTCACCGGTTGATAAAGACGGCCCGATTGCAAGCGTGGGGCAACCTCATTTTGAGCAATCACCTGGTCTGGCCTGTTCTCCTTTTCGTCCAATCTCCGACGTGACCTCTCCAGTCGGTGCGGACGGTGGCTTGGCTGTGCATGCGGCATTGAGTACCACGGTTGAGGATGAAGACTATCAACGTCTGTCAGATTTCTCATCTATTATGGCTGATTTGAAAATGCGGCCCCGAGCGCCTGCTCAAGCCGGTGCTGCACGCAAAGGCCGAGTGTAAATGGAACCAAAATGGTAGATTTCACTTTTCTCATAATTCTGTTGCTTTCCATGGCGTGATGTGGCAATGTGGCAAATTTACTTTTATTCTTGGTGCAACCGTACAATGACTCTCCTTCTCTATCTTTTCTATCATTGATTCATCAGAAACATTCTCCGTGTGCATGTTTCCTTTATTTAAAGTTTTCGAGCGCCGTTGTTGTTCTCTTTTCAGTTTCATTGTGGTCGACAATGTTATAATTACTTTTTGTCAAAATTCTCTTGCATTTTGTGATCCTAGTCAAATTTTGACTGTTTGCCTACATGTACTTGCTTGTTTGATGTCTGTTCAACCTCTGTCTTGAATTGAATGTTTTTTTTTGCTCAGCTGATTATGACACTGCACTTTTTGTTCCACCGGACTTTCGGTTCTTCTTTTTCTTCTCGTCTCCCGCATTGGACTCACATTTGTCTACTCACTTTTCTTCCTGGCTTTGTTTTGACCTGGCGCATAACGAATGTGTGGGTTGTATTTTTGTTCTGTCGCATCGACCTGTGGTGATCGATAAGCCTGGGCGATTTGCTGGTGCTACGGTCCGTTAGCTTTGAGACAGTCTTCCCTTTTTATTGCTAAATGTTTCGCTATATTTTTAAAAATTACTCCCCACCCTTCAAACATCGCTCTCTTTTTATGCTGCATGATCGAATAAAATAAATGACACAATCCCTGTGTATTACGCATCTACTTTCATCGAACAGATGTGCATCTATTGAGGATCCTCACTCACTCAGGGTTTCGCATGTACAACTTTTGGCACCTCCGTTTTACACTAACTAAACCATGTGGTTCATGATTGCGTAACGCAGTGTCGCTTGGTCTCGCAAGTTATGATGTACACTTACTGAATATGGGTTTTATATCCTTTCGCTTTTTTCTCTTGCGCGGCTGTTCTGTCTCTTCCGGAGTTCATTGTCCTTTGTGACTTCACGGCATACTATCACAAACGTTCTGACCGCGTCTACTGGTCTGGTGGCAGGACGCGGCTGGTCTGTTTATCACGCATCTGACAAATTCATGACGTGGAGCTATGTTGATTGTAGGTATATACTGACTATTGCTACCGTTACGCTCAAGACTATGGGCGCTATATTTGTGTAGGTGTTTCAATGCCACGAGAAAAAGTATCACCACTGATGTATTGCTGTCTGTGATAATGACGACATGATAGTTTCATCGTTAGTAGTGAGCCTCATTGCTGTATAAATTAAAGATATTTCATCTACACTAATCGGCTTACTGGAAACTAGTAGGGAATTTCCGACTGGGATAAGTTGAATACCGTTCGCAGTCTGTCAAAGATTTGGCACTTTTACAGACTGTAATCAGTCATTTTCGAAATGACTCACCACCCTCAGGTAACAGGCTGATGTCATCCGGTGAAAACGTTACCAGACTTCGTTCACAAAAGCTAGTATTCATATTTTCACCTCAACTGAAACGCTAGAGGAAACATAAATGGTAGAAGTGGATTAAACGACATTCAATCATTTGCAGTACTGAACTGTACCACATCCGGATTCCTCTTTAGCTACTCACTTTGTGTTACACTGTCCACAACCGCACCATGGCCTCACACCGACAACAAATAGAATCAGGTTGAATTGGGGAGCACCGGGATACTCGATGGGTTACAGAAGTAGGGTGACCTGCAGGTTACAAATATGAAGTGTCGCGGAACCCGTTTAAGGCTATGTGTGCAGTGCAAATGATAGTTCTGCCTTCTAATTGGCGTGGAGGTTGTCACCATCTGTGATTTAGCACACATCGATAAACAGAAGGCGTCCAACGCATCGTTTGTTTACAGACCTCTTGAATCACGAGCTGTTGACAAGCAAACTGGGTTGTATAATACTATGAACGTAACGTTAACATTACACCTTTCCACATATGACACTGAACGAGGTCTCATTCGTCATCCGTGAACAACTGATCGTGTTCGTTATACCCGACTTTGATTTCGTTGTGCGATTGAACGTCAAGTTGGACATGAGTGTTTTATACTGGAACATTGACCCAGTCATTCTTTTGTCTGCTTGCGTAGACATTCGGTATGGTTGCGTATCTCTTTGATAGTCGATGTATCACATTGTTGTTCCGCTTGACAGACGCGAGTATTCAGTATGTCGTTGGGCTCTACATCGTATTGCTTTAGACATCGGTTGACCATGTAGACACAAGCTGTTAAGTACCATCCAGGGGTGATCCCTAAATATGTCATTGGTAAATCGGACGTTAGGCTTTGGTTACCCGTTATACTCGTGATAGATCTGATTTTTCCGAAGCACGGGTTTCAGCCATAGTTCTGTAAAGGAATGTAACCCGGACAAGGATGAGTCAAAGACAGAGTAAAACAAGAGCACGACTCGCATAGTCGAGAACCAAATAGGCGTGGACAACACAGTAGTACATCGCGTTACGAACGTGCAGGTTCGATTGGGCACTGTTGCAGTTCTGGATGCTCACATTAAGGGTTGCACAGTTTCGAAAATTCTCGAGGTAGTTATTGGACTGAACTCCGAAAGAATTAAGCGTTTGTCGAGGATGGTCGCTGCTTCTAAATGATAGTATGCCCAACTATACGAGAGATGGTGCGCGGGTACTTCGTTGGACACAATTAAGCTGAATTTGTGGTGGTCCCAACGGACTCTGAGGAATGATGCACTCATACTTTTGTTCTGCACAGTTCCACATTTCTACGGGGACTTATGAAGATTCTGTTTTATTTTGTATGGAATTCGACCTCATCTAACAGATTGTTCACGCTTCCATGACCGCATTCAGGGTTGATTTGGATGTGCCAGGAATTATGCGTGATAAACAGCATTTTCCCTTTATGACAGTGCAACGTGTACATAACCGAAAACAAGAAATTTCCTTCAACAAACGGACCAGAGAACGAATGACGTGATTATATCGAGCCCAGATTACTAGGCTTGTCAAACCCTACGATTTGAAATTAGCACTGCACTATTTCGGTCTCTATGGTGTCACAAAACGCGCGTCTCTGTTTTCTGCAGACAGGATATTCAGTCGGAATTTAGCGGTCTGTAGGGGACTAACCGTATACAACGATACAAACACAAACAACTAGCTCATAACACAGTCACCAAATAACTCAATGTGGGGAATTACGACCCAGGCTGTGTGGGAGTGTCAGGTAGACGAGACATACACACGAGAATTGTATTGTTAGCTCAAATCAATTCAAACAGTTGGTATTTGTCTTTTAGAGAGGCAACTGATGCGGGTTGTGCACACAAATGTAACAAAATATGAAATGATATGGATTACCCTACAGAAATCCCCCCAGAGCGTTAAAGGGATGGGAACACTAGATACAGCGAGAAAGGATTAAACATAATAGTTTTTGAAAAATAATGATCCCCCGAAAGTTCGGTGTGGTAAAGTGCAGGAAAGAGCAACGTGGTTTCTGAGTATGACTTGGGTGTACAGGTTTTTCGTAACACATGAGCTATGTGGACTTCTAGTCATCCGAAGTAGGACCGACCTCAGAAGCGATGAGAATAACTAGACGGGACGCGACCTGAGCAACTGTAAGTCTATCTATGCGTACTGTATCGTGGAATCCATCGCGATTGATCGTAAAGAAGCGCTTAATTACACCGAATGGTTGAGAATATGGTTTCTGGAGAGAGTTGTTAACGGTGTCGATACGAACGGAAGCAACTCTACGAAGGTCCAGGTTAGAGCAATTCTACGCCTTTTAGATAATAATCTTGTAGCCTGAGGTCGAATTTTCTCCGGTCGCTGACTAGAAATATATTTCACTTTGTCCGTAACTGCGGATTTTAATGTGATTGCATTTCGAAGAACGTTTGGTCAGCACAGAGTATCATGTGCTTTCGTCACTGGCAATTGCGCCCAACTCACTGGTCAACTCGCTCAAGTCGAGTCCCTCAAGGAATTGTGCTCAAAAAATTGGATGCTTGATGCTTATTATGGATCTGTTCACCGTGTACATGTCGATCAATTTTTCCATAACTCATCTATTTATTCTTCTGCTGTGCCTACCACTAATACCGATGTTTCTGAATATATTCCAGGTTCAAAAAGCCAGATAGGTAGGTGCACACCGACGGATTCATGCTCACAGTGAATGCAACCAATCAACGACTGATACGATGTATCTTCACATACAGATCTGTAGCGCATGTGATAGAAATTTCTCCCCGTCTGCTCATGTTGCTTTTGTGGCCAGTTCGAGTGTAATCGAATTTCACACTTTTTACACGTAGATCACCCTCGATTGATCAACTTTCTCAGTCTACTCTCCGGTAAGTTTCAAATTTGCCTTCTATATGATCACTTACTGTCTGTCGCGATTTCGTTGAAGTGAACTCCATTCATACACAAACTGATGTTCTTAACTCCACGCAGAGTAGTCTGAGCCTGTCTACACAGGCTACACACAGAAGAAGATCAGCTGATCTTATCTTGTTATTACTGAATCTGTGTGAATGTCTCTTAGCAGGTGCAAATTCGTATGGCATTTCTTTCGGTCCTCGTAGGAACTCATCGTCACAAGGCTGTCGTAACTTCATACAAATTGATTGTGTTGAGAAATTTTTGACACATTCAGCGTAGAAGAGAATAAGTCAGTCTAAGTGCCTTCTTTCAACTACTCCCTCTTGTCCTAACCTCAACTGTTCGCCTGTGTTAATTTTGAGAATAGGTCTTTGAAATTTCACTAGATATGATTCATCTTTTCACGGACGTAGAAGAACGTTCACTCAAAGTTAACGAATAACGTGGTCGATTAAGATGGAAAATGGTGTCCTGTTTGTCAACATATCGTCCATAAACACAAAGAAAGGGTTTGGCAGTAACAACACAATATTTTCTAGGCAGTCTTTTCCTCTGATTCTCCGACCCATTAATTGCCGCAGTCCTCTCCACACAAACTGTTTGGGTCATAGACCAAGCGGATAAGAATTCCGAACAGAATGACGTTTATAATTTGTCAGATTTGAACACAAGTGGCACGGGTGGATATTAAAAGTAACATACAACAATACAGAACGAGTAGTAATATACAAAATGCATTATATCATAAAGATAGTTTTTGTAGTTTGGGCGCTCAAGACTTACACATTACCGGTGTGTCACTTATAGGCAGGCTACATACAGAAATAAATTTGTCCAGTTGCTCTACACCAACTGCGAAAGAGCAGATTGGGTTCATTATCTGCCCAACACTCCTCAAACTTCCCACTGTTTGTTATGATGAAAGAAATGTAAACGCACTTGATTTTTTTTACGCAAAATCACTGTAAATGTGTGTCTGGTTTGTCAAATTCATCAGATTGTAGACTGACTTCTAAATACTACTCAGTTGCCACAGGCCTCAGCAGGTAGATCACATTGGTCACATCATATTCGCAGAAATAAGACACTATCTATACCGTTGGTATTTGTGTCAAGATATGCGTGAGTTAACGGCTTAGGTTTTGTATTCACCAGAATGTAAACCGAACAATTACAATGAATCTGGAATGGTGTTCGACTATTTCTGATTTACGACGTACAAACCAAGTAGTCCCAGCTTCGAGCGTTACGAAATAAAAACCTTAAATGACGATAAGAAAATCGAAGAGTAATATAGGCATCAGAAACATGGAATGCAATTTGCTCGAGAAATTCGATTGTACAATATTCTGCCACTGTTTTTATAACGGTCAACACAGAGGTGACGACATTTTCGAACAGTTCCAACAATGCAATCGAATTTCAGACGTGTTCTTCTCACACACGATACTGATAGAAACGGACTACTATACACGATGTATTTGTTGCAAAAAAGAACTGAATGTATAAGATTGTAAAACGTTCGGAAATCCAGTTCTTCACATACAGCAAAGTTTGAAATATATCCATATGTTGTATACTTGAAAAACTTATTTTTCAGACAAAATCGTAAACACTGTTCAGAAACAAAGTTGCACGAGTGTCCGTTCGAAGGTGGCTATCACAAAGCATAGTTGAATATATAACAACTTACCAGGTGCAACAGTTTCCTTTGAAACAAAATATTGAGTGGTTTGCAGAATCGCTCTAAATCAGGCGACAAACGTCTAGGTTGAAGCTACTGATGTGACCTTCGTCTGTGATGCATGCACGGTTTGCACAACCATCTTTCGGGGACAAAGAACCGGATTGCATAGTCGATTAGTAATCGATTCTGCGCAACTGATATTCGTTGTGTGATCGGTTTGGGGTTGTTTTTCACGCTATGGTCCGTATCAGCAAGATGTGCAACTACTCCGCTCTAAGTAGTTTCTGGCAAACCGGTCCAGAGCTAGGCAAGATGATGTTCCTTGATTTGTTTGGATAAAAGCCTAGTCGCAGAACCTATACATTCCGCTATACAACAGAAAGGGAAAAAGATACACGAGCATCGCTTGGTTGGGAACAGGCAATCTGTCCTTCGGAATCAAAGTAATCAAAGGAGAAATGATGAAACAGCTCAATAATATTACCGTCGGGAAGGTGCGTCTGATGGCTTAATCCAGTCAACGGTCCCGTCCTACTGTCACGATGTTAATCTTGGACGGTAGGCGAACAAAAATCGCTTTTCTCTTCACAGCAGTCACCAGGTTATGTGGATTGCAAGATGGTCGGTATAGCCATTTTCTCTTCGCACATTGGTGATTGTTATCGATTCTTGTTCTTATGTATAGCAGATTTTCCTTGCCCTACTTGTAAGATGTTGAATAGGGCTAAGCTACAGTTTGAGCGACACGAAATTTTAAACTATAGATATTGCCGGGCCCACTTTGTCTAAGAATGAATCAAAATTCTGTCTGTTTACTAGCTCACGCTTTCATGTGGAAAAATGGACACGCTATCCGACTTTGTTTTAAAAAGGAACGTGATGAGACGATGTGCTTGATTAGATGCATATACATATCGGTTAGATCCTGGTAAGAGTTCAGTAAATTCTTCTCAATGTGACACCTATAGAAAAGCCCGTTTCCAAAGGCACCATTTGCTTGCTGACTTTCCAGTCCCATTCGAAATCGATGTATGCGTGTACCTATACGTACGGTCCACTTGTTACGTATCATTTACAAATAATTCCTAGTAATTCGTACGGTTTTGCAGAGGAGTTGACCATAAAATCTGATCAGCAATTTTATCAAGTGTACTGTCACCTGAAGAAACAGTTGTGTAATCGTTGTATAGTAATTTCCGAAGGTGGATAAAACAACTTACGGATCTGACTTGACATAACAAGTCGTGCGACTTTGGTTCAAACCCCCTATAGACAGTATAGATAAAAGCGTCGATGCAGAATGGACAACCAAAAAAGACTTGGTTACAATCAAGATCCCCAAATTGGAGCGACACGATCGTTATTCACTGGAGCATCCAAATGTGATCAGCTTGAAGTATAATTAATAAGATGGACATTACGTGAATCATACCTGATTTCTGTGACTACTGTCATCGCATTTACTATTTCAATGAATGTGATGACCTAAGTATTTTTGGTCGACAAAGACACTTATTCTAACCTCTTTAATAAACTTTCAAGAGCAGATTAACTGAATACAAACTCGTGTCAGATACGATTAGATATACACCGCTGACCGATAGGTTTGTGTAATACCAGTTTTTTACGAACTATTGATAAGCTTGTTCATTAAAATTATGTTTGTCACTCAGAGAAGCATATCATCGATGAAACACTACGTGATGCCGTCCTGTAGAACAAAACTTCCCAGACCCTATTTTGTGGCAGCACTTCCACGTGTTCTCATCAGCCGCTTGAATGAACTTGCCATTGGTAAGGAGTGTGTAGTAACGCGTTAAATAAACCAACATTTGTAATGAATGATCTTGTCCTTCACCTTGGTCAGTTTGTCACTGCTGACGAGAGCAGCCGACGCGCTGTTCCACACCGGGAGTAACTCGACGGAAATTCCTTAATCCCATGAATAAGCTGACATCAGCCAGTTGTTTATAAGCTACTGAATTTTCTCTAGTCACAGAAAGTTTCACGTCACTTCAAGGAATTCTACGTTTGTTCTAAAGAAGTTTATGGTTAGAATGTGGTTGAGAGATGTGTCGGAAATTTTTGCCAAACTTCAGTTCACTGAATGACGAGTGCATACCACCAAGATCCTCCTCACCGTCTCGTTCGGATTATTTTACCCCAAAACTGTCAACATGAATTAGTTGCAGTGAGTTATTGGAATTTACAAATGATTTTTCGACGGAATACCAAAAAACAGAAAGGGCGACAATTTTATCAAAACTGATCAGACAGTCATCATCAGTAAGAATATGTCAACCTTACAAATAGCTGTTTTCAGTCATTCAAATCAGGCTCCTACTTTTATATGAACCATACACGGTTTACACAGTTCAAATGAATTGGTAATTCTCACTGAGTTGTCCACGTCACACTTTAACAGAGGTAAGTAGTGGCGTTGGTGTGTATAGAGGATGGTGAGATGTGGGCCGGTCACAAATGACAGCGTCATTCGGTTTATTATCGGCCATGTTTCGAGTGGTTTCGAGGTTGGAAGATGGTGGTGGAAGATGAAGTGCCTTTAAAAACTGCTTCTGTGCACACAGGCGAAGAGTACACTGTCTGATGGAGATGGCCTCAGCTGCAGATGACAAACACACCCCGACCGATCTGAAGTTGGCTTGCTGGAACTTGCGGATAATTCCGAACGGTTCGTTTGGTTTATTTCAATGGTCAGTGTGGAACATATAGAACACGATTGCGCAGCAAAATAAGCCCGAACAAACCACCGCAACTCCAATACTCTCCGATAATAGCTTTGCGATAACAACAGGAGGTGACAGAGTAGATAAAAACAATAGTGCGGAGCATGAATCACATGAATCATGCAGCGGGTTAGGTTTATTTGATCGCGTTCGAAAGTTAACATTTGGTTGTTTCACGCTAAGAGTAGGAATGTGAAAAGTGTTAGAATATAATCAGGAGATCACGGGATAACAGAAAATAAACTAATCTTCAGACTGATAGGAGCGGAACCAATAAACTTTGTCCTGTAGAACGCATGAACTACTCGTATGGGGAGGTAGAGTGCGGTCTCATTCTACCGGTAGCATTCTGAAAACCGGGCTACATAAATGCTAGGTAGGCTTACTCAAGTGAGTGCACCGCATCTGTCGACATTGTTGTAATCAGAGACTTTGGAAAGAATCTCCAGGTTGCTGATATTCAAAGCTAACTCAATGTAGTCTGTTAATCTGTACGGTGGTTCGGAGGGACTGATTTCAGGGGATGACAACAGGGTTTGCACCAAGCCTTCTGCTAGGTAATAAACAATATAGGTGGCACATTATTCACGTGTGGTATTTCCATGGAACAGTATACAGTTTTCCTTGAGATGGAATGCAAGCCATTCATCACTTCACGTTTTACTTTCACCATGCAGACAGTTCCCTTCAAGTGGCAAGGATTATTTGAACAGTTAGCCGAGGGCGGAGACGTATCGGTTAGTCGAACATTAAAACGTGATTTCACAGGGAAGCTGAAATAAACATGACAGACATGACCCGTTACATTGGAAATATTCCAGAGATTTCATGCTGGATGCCGTAGTCCACTTCTATAGAAATACTCTGCTCTAGTGAATATTTGTCCTCACTCTGGATGGCCGGAATTTTCCCCAATTCGTCACACGCTGCAGACGTTACACACCATGTCTCGAGAACAGCATTCCATCGCGAACGTGTATCTGCCGCTTTGGTCACCGATAATGGTACTCACGTGTCTGCCAAGTCTTTGGAGGACTGGATCGAAAGAGTCGAGTGTCAGCACTTGCCTACCGCTTCGCGACACACACAGTTCAGTAGATTTGCAGACAATTGTGCACGTACGATGTCGTCTACCGCGGCCTTCTTAACACCGAACTCATTCGTGAAAATTGATCACGGGATCGACAATTTACTCAGGCCATACAAGAACGCATCAAACTGTAATTTGAAAGAGTCTCACATTACTTTCCAAATCTCAGTCTCCACGTGCCAGTTCTGACTGTGCACAAACAGCTGATGTTATGTTTTCAAGGACAATGATTTGCCTT